>BPLR01011594.1:0-62414 GCA_021605095.1 Caerostris extrusa | reverse complement strand
GCAAAAGTCATAAAAGAAAGAAGTTAAATAAACAATGTTACAACAAATAGGAACTTAAATCTCTTGTGACGCTTACAAATTTTTCCCCAAGTATTTATTTTTACATTTAAAAGAAAAATAATAAATACAACTTTATTAGCTTCTTGAATATTTTAAGAAGTAATCTGAACCATAAATTTAAGGATTTAATAAAATACCGACCGAATAAGAAAGAAAAAAATGAATTCGAATATCATTATTAAACAGTTCCTTACTCTAAAAAAGAATAATTTGATTGAAATTGATGGTGAAACATTTAACGTCAATCAAGAATTTCCTTAAACGGAACAGCATTTTAAACTGTCTATTACATTTCTTATCTTACGATACAAATTGTCTTCCTATTTTCTGATATTTAACCATGCGTGAAATAGGAGAGATAGAGGATCAGATATAACAGTAAGTATAAATATTCGTCACTTGCATACAAGTAATTAGAAGTTTTATGGAATCTTAGCTGGATCATTTCATATAACATTGGTTCTAGAGTAGGATCCGGCTTTGATATCCAGAATGTATTCATTTTTAAGATATGTATTGCAATTTACGTATAGATGATCAAAGTCCCATAGAGTGAGAATTAATAAATAGTGTCTAGTGCAGAGGTATGGAATCGTAGTCGGGAATCGATTTTCATTTCATATAACAATGGTTCTATAATAGGGGCCTGAATGGCCGAGTGGCTAGCGCTCTGGCGTTCGGTAAAAACAGGTATCGGGTTCAAATCCCGGCTTTTGCCCATGGGTGTTGTAGTGGTTCGGAACCCACTTTAAACCGTAAGCCCCAGTGCGGGGACATTGTTACTCCGCGTCCGTGGCTTCCATCAAGTTACACGCGCCCCCTGGGTAATGCAAAGTGAGTAACATTGGTGCAACCCTTATGGCGAGATCACGGTCTATTTGCCAGCTGGATTAGAAGAAAAATGGTTCTAGAATAGGATCCGACTTTGATGTCCGTAATGTATTCATTTTTAAGGTATATATTGTAATTCTAATATAGATGATCAAAGTCCCATAGAGTGAGAATTAATAAACGGTGTCATGTGCAGAGATATGAAATCGTAGTGAGGAGAAATGAGTCTGGAATTGAGCATTTATAAAAAAAATAATTTTAATTTGTTCGAAAGTCCAAGAATTTATATTAAAAATTAAATGCTAAAAAAGCAATTCAATTCTATTTTTCAATAACCACTAACAAAAACTATGACTGCTATAGCAGCTAAACAATTAAGTGTTGAGGAGACTTTTTGTTAGCATTAAGGTTTATACAAGGCATTCTTAGATCAACAAGATTTTATAGAAGCTATTTTATTTTAGGAAGAAATAAGATATGTATTACAAATATATAGATTATTTGTGATTAAAGTGTACAATTTTCTTTTTGCTTGTTTTCAACTATTGTAAATATAATACTTTTGTTACCTGTTGATTTAATATAAAAGAATATATTTTTAAGTTAATGTAAATACTTCATCTATAAAATTATAAAAAAATCTTTTCAATTTGTAAAACATTTTTACAGATATGTGAATCTAATAAAAGTAATTAAATTTATTTTTTTAATTTTTCTAAATACATTAGTGAAGAATGCAGTTCAAAAAATAGTGGTAAAGACTCAGAGTCCTTTATACTGTAGTATTTTCTCGCGGGAATAGTTTTGACATTTCATTCCTAGGAGAGAATAATATATATTTTGACAAGTACATAATAACAACCCATCACTAAAATTTGACAGCAGATAAGCAGTATTGTGGGTAATTACATGCAATTAGTTTTTTTTGTGCTAATGAGAACAACCTGTCACTCAAATCTGATAGCAGATATTCAGTGTCACGGATAATGAGACCTCATGAAGTTAGAGATTGTCTGTGCGATCTTCACAGGTCGGTAGGAAACAATTAATGTAATATGGAATACACTATGAGTTGCTGCATCGTGATTGTTGATAGACCATGGGCTGAGAAAGTGTCTACGTCAGTCTAAGTGAGGAATTGCACAAAACACATATCGTAATCAAGGTGAAAAAGAATCTTGCAAATTCATTGAAATGTTCATTTGACCAACATTTGCAATATTTTTACACACAATTAACTAATCTGCATTATAATTTGAAGCCATCAATATTTAGTTCAAATACAAGTTACCAATTTATCGCATTGTGAAGGTTTTTAAGCAAAAATTACTGCATTATAAGTGCAAATATCTGTCAATATCTTATTATTACAAAAGCAAATTTCAACTTATCATTTGCTTTAGTAAATCTCATTTGAAATAATCTTTAAGTATATTTTAAAATTTTATAAGTTGTATACTTTAAGTGTTTAGAATTGATGCTCAAGTTATATAAATGAAATCAATTTTTTTCTAGTAAAAACATACGAAGATCTTATAATTTTTCTCCAAGCAATCATTTATTGAGGAAGTAAAGTGACGAAAATAGTGATTTTTGGCAAGAATAATAGAACAGGTTCGTTCAACATAATTTTGGCAATCATCCCACAAGTTGGTTATCCATTTCTCAACTTGTCAAACACACTTCGGCAGAGAAAACGCACTGCCTAAAAAAATATATCATCCTCGTTCTCAATTCTTTTTGGCACAAAAGAACCCAACATAAACTTTTCCGAAAAACTTTCACAAATTGCTTTTTCTAAAAAGACTGGTTTGTACAACAGGGCATGTTGATAGAAGAAAAGTCTTTACAATTTTCGAAGCCAGTAAACCTTGAAGACGTAGATAAAGGGAATTTTGTGGTACACTTTTAAAAAATAGATCTCACTAATGTGGAAATACTTTCTAGTTCTAAATATAAAAATAAAAATTTTTAAAAATTTAAAATTATCTAACTGTAACAAAACATTAATATAATACTTATTAAATAATATTAATATATATTTTGAATAAGCATTGTTTAAATATATATTAATATTATTGTTATTATTGGTCCCGGTCTAATATGACCATAGAGCGTTGTGGGGGTAGTGTTACTTGCGTCCATAGCATATCTTCAAGCGACACGTGCCCCCTGGGTAGTGCTAAATGAGTAACAGCGGGGCAGCCCTTGCTTATGGCAAAAAGAATAACTGTCTCTGCATTGACCGCTGCATTAGAACAATAACAATAAGCATAATAAAAATAATGCTTATTAAAATATATATCTACCACATAATATTTAAAATTCCTCGATATAACAAATAAGATTCACAGCGAAAAACATGTTACTCATTGAATAATTTTTCCGATAAATACAAATAAAAAAAAAAAGCAAACTAAGAAAAAAGTAACTTATTAAACCTACTAAAAGATTAAATTTTAAATTTAAATGGCAACATAAAAAATGGATATGGTGCATATAGATTATAAATAATATACGAATTACTTGCAATTTCAAAATATTCTACAAATAGTATTTCAGTAATTAACTAAAATAAAAGGAATTTTATAGAACAGAACAAATTAAATCATAAATAGTTACTCATTAACTTCATTGCAATAAAATTTTGTAATGGATTAAAAATTGCTTTAATTAAATAACATCCATTGCAACCGATTTACACTCATCAAATATCATATAGGAATACAAATGTTCATCATATATGACATATATAATACACTATACATGAATGCAAATGATCATCATATGTGGCATATACTAAATACATCATATATGAGTATAAATGATAATCAATATAACATATTTATAATACATCATACATGAATACAAATGGCCATCAAATATGACATATATATATAATACATCATACATGAATACAAATGATCATCATATATGACACATATATAATATATTATACATGAATACAAATCAATTAATAATTAATCAATAATAAATCAATTAAATGATTATTATTGAATTACAAATCAATAATAATCAATCAATTTCATGAAAATAATCAATTGAATTTCATTTTCTTTTCATCTTAAATTACTTATAATTAAAATTAAAAATCTGTAGGCACAAAAAATTGAAATGAAACATTTTTTATGAACAAAAAATATTTTTACTTACGGAACATGAACAACATTGGATGTGTGCTTGTGACCATATGGAACTAGAAATGGAACTGGATAGTGTTCTCCATAAGACTGTGCAGTTTTTAACAGACGTAATAATAAAATGATGCCTACAATCCATAAACACCTCGACATTTTGAATGCCTGTTTATACATTAAGTTACTTCTTTCGGTAATAAAAATCACAAATTTATAAACCAGGAACAAATGTCTTACCAAGTTGAAATACAATTCTAATCACTATGATGATTAATACTAAATTCAAATGGCCTCGCTCGGTTTTATCCTGCTATCAGCAAATAGATGAATTTTCAATCATTTTTTGCTCATTCTTTCTACAAAACGAATGTTTATAAAAATAATATTTATTTATTTTTACTATAAAACAGAACAAATTAGCAATTTTTATTTATTTTTAAATAGCAGATTTAGAATATTAACCAATTAAATTGATAGTCTAAACTAAATTGGAAAAAAAAAAAAAATCATAAACATTTTAATTTCTCTACTTAAAAGTTTTTTTTTATTCAAATTGATTTAGTGCCAAATTACAAAATTCAGTTCATTTATAATTTCTAGTAACGATCAATTAAGATAAAGCAAAATCTATTGATCCAATACTCATTTCAAAGAAAACTCAATTAATTTTGTTTATTCTAGTAATGACAAATTAATTTTGAAAAAAAAAAAAAAAACAACGATCAATTAATTTTGAATTATACTATTCATTTTACAAAACAGAAAACACTGGCTCAATAAAATAACACAGATCGATTAATCTTATAAAGTAATTCTGTACTTATATAAGTTTTTATACCTTAAGGAAGATCTATTGATCAATACTCATTTCAAGGAAAACTCAATGCCTTTTTTTTTTTTTTATTATTATTCACAGGCTATTGATATCTATTGAGTGTTAATGAAATATTCCGTACAAAATACACTTAATTTTTTTAGTCCATTTGTTTTGGTAAAATTTTATGACAAAAAATTGTAACAGTCCATCCTTGAAAAGGACATTACTCCTTCTCTTTCTACAATAAAACAGTGTTGGTCACGCTGTTTTTAATTCAGTTCTAATAGAGAAGGTTAACAAATTACACCTTGTCAAAGCTCACTCTGCTTTTCCCTCTTATGTACAGTTTCTAATGCATTAATAGACGTTAAGAGAATGTATTTTAAACTTTTCAATGTTTTCCTTATTGTTTCTTTTCTAAAAAAAAAAAAATACCTGAAGACATTGGGGAGATGACCAGAAAGCTGATCGCGAAGTGCTTAGAAATCAACTTTAAATTTAAGTTTTCAATAATGTTTTCCTTATTGGATTTCTAAGAATATATCAAGTTGCGCATGTAATTTGATTTGGTTTTGTCGCTCTACTGTCATTTTTGTGCCCACGAGGGCTAAACAGACCGGACCTACAAGGCAAATGTAATAGCCAAAACATATGACCCGGATGGTGATTTTTAAATTATTTTATAATAATTGCAATTGTTTATCTGAAATAAACTTAATAAAATAATATTTTATGTTTGATTCAATTTATTGTAATTTCACTTGATATTCAGGAAAAAAAATTTTTTTACTACTGAATCCTCTACCCTTACCAACTCTCACTTTGGGAGATGTTGTCCATACTTTCATTTTAATGCTTGAAATAAATTACATTGTGGGTTGTGTCTTCCCCAAATAACGCAAAGTTTAAATTTAAGGTGCTTTTACATTTAGAACTAAATTTCATCACATCTAGAACGACTGGCCAGAGACTAGGCATAAACTTAAAATAAATCTTATTGCGAAGAACTTTTTTTTTGGAATTATTTGTGTTTAAGAACATGGTTCTAAAATAAGTGCACATGATTCACGAGAAAGAATTCAAATAATTCATGTCAAAACAAAATAAAACAACTAAGGCACTAATAAGAGATCTCGACTCTTGCACAACCCATCAGAGAAACCAACAATTGAAATTATTCTTAAAAATTCGAATTATTCGAAACATATTTAATGTAAAATTCGAAATTAAATATAATAATAAATTATTCTAAAAAATTAAGTAAAATGTTTAACATTATTTCTAATACTATTCATTGGCCTAATTTAATCTAATACTGATTTTAATACTAATCATAAGCCGTTTTTATATTCAAATAGTAGTTTGTTATAAAAAAATTGACAACAAAAAACATTTGTCGATACATAAATGTATATAGTACTAAAATATTCAATGAAAGTTAGAGAAGCGGAACCTTTATCTCGTATTTTTTCCCATGACAAGATAACAGTGAGGCGTTTCATCTATATAGGAAATGACAATATGTGGTGAACTATGTGTCGACGGAAAATTCCATGCACAAAAAAAGAAGCAAAGAAATACTTTGAAAAATGCAAAAGACGATTTAACCAATGCTGCTTTATTAATCTTTCCTAATCGAGATCTAACATTAACTTCATGCACAGACGTCTCTAAATTCTCAATTGGATCTGTTCTACAGCAAGATGAAGACGGAGATTGGAAACCAATAACATTTTTTATTCCAAAAAGTTGTATGACACTAAATAAACTTATAGAACACATGACATTGAACTTTTAAGTATCTGTCAACAACTTCAAAAAATTTAAACATATACACTCATGTCCATAAATTAAGGATAATTCAGAATAACACAGAAATTGAACTTTAAAATAAAAATTTCACCTGTAGAATTATCACACACATCTTGACGAAGAATATGCAAATTACAGAAAACCACCAGATGGCGTGGATAGTACGTCACAATGACGAGAGTGTAAGAGAGGGGTATATAAGAATGGTGGCAAAGAAGTAGACATTGTTCAAGCGCTTTAAAAGCCTTTCAGTGCAATAACCGCATAGTTATGGCACAAAGGAAGCATTTGGATGATTTTTTACGTGGTAGAATTATCGGACGACTGGAATGTGGACGTACCCAGCTGGAAGTATCCGAGGAACTTGGAATCGCCCAGAGTGTCATCTCCAGGCTTTGGCAACGATTCCAAGATGATGGTAATGTGAGTAGATGTTACAGCACAGGTCGCCCCCGAGTTACAACGCCGAATGAGGACCGATATTTAGCAGTTACTGCCAAAAGAAACAGACGGAGCACAGCATCAGACCTGTCTCTTCAGCTACCGGTACGCCAGTTTCAAGGCAGACCGTGTACAGACGCTTAGGGTACATTGGTCTATATGCTCGTAGGCCTGTCAGGTGGTTCCATTTACCGCAACTCACTGTCGTCTGCGATTAACCTGGAGTAGAGAGCATGCATTGTGGACACCGCAACATTGGTTAGGTGTGATGTTTTCCGACGAGTCCAGGTTTAGTTTGCAGTCTGCTTCTCGCCGGACTTTCATATAGAGAGCGCCAGGTACCCGTTACCACCAAGAGAACACCATTGAACGACACCGTTACTGTGGTGCAGGATGGCTTGTTTGGGGAGGAATTATTCTTGGTTCCAGAACTGACCAGCATGTTCAGAGTGTAACGATGACAGGCCACATCTATCGGGATGTCATTCTGGAACAACATGTACGTTTGTTTCGGGGCTGTGAATTTCTGTTTATGGATGACAACGCCCGTCCTCACCGAGCAAACATTGTAGACGAATGCCTTCAATTGGAGGATATCACCCGTATGGATTGGGCAGCATACTCACCGGACTTGAATCCAATAGAGCATGTGTGGGATATGCTTGGCCGACGAATTGCAGCCCGTGAACCCCCTCCCACCTGTCAACTGGAACTTCGGAGGGCATTGCTTGATGAGTGGTGTAATATTCCCCAAGATCAGATTGATAATTTGATACTCAGCATGCCTAGGCATTGTAAGGCCTGTATTGCATCGTCCGGGAGACATACTCCATATTAACCATCATACTAACCATGTTATACTGTTTTTTGTAAATAGGTTCTTTTTTGAAATTTGCTCAGGGAGTAAAATCGCAATTTTTATTAATTATGTCAAACATATAGCATCTTTTTGCTCTTTACCTTTTGTTTAATAAATTGACTTTACAAATAAGTCAAATTTGTTTTGCTTCTGTCTCTTTCTTTGCCTGAACTTCATTATCCTTAATTTATGGACATGAGTGTACTAGAAAGACGAGACTTTACGATATTCCCAGATCACAAGCCAATTAAATTCGCATTCAAATAGAAAAATAATGAACATTACCAAGACAATACATCTATAGTATATATCTTAATTTTGAACAAATATAACTGGGAAAGATGGTATTGTTGCAGAATCGATGTCTAGAACTGAATCAGTTTCGGACATCGATTAATGCAAAATTGGGGACGAACAAATCAATAATGAAGAACTAAAAGAATTACTAAATAGTAACAAAAATTTAAATTTTAAACAATATCCCCTATCCTCTGGAAAAAAATAATCTGATGTGATGTTTCAATTCCAAGTATTCGACGTTTCATACCACAATCATTTTCGAATGAATTTTTCCACAAAATACATTACTTGAACCTCCCTTGTAGTGAAACAAGTAATATCACGATTTATTTGAAAGAATATTTAAAAAAGATATGAGAGAATGGGCTAAAACTTGCATTAGTTGCCAGAAAAATAAAAATCATTCGGCAACTCATTCGAAGAACCTGATAAAAGATTTAGCATAACCAATATCTGTATAATTGGGCCATCCATCATCAAATATTGCTTAATATGCATTGATCTTTTTATTTGCTGGATGGAAGTTATACCGATAGAACATATTACCACAGAAACAATCACAAAAGTATTTTCTACAAATTGGATTTATCGCTGTCTTCTATACAATGCGATCACAGACAAAGGAATCAGATCAGTATTTTAAGTATTATTTGTGAAACAAACAACAAGCAACAAGCAACGATTTCCTACCATCCACAAAGCAACAGAAAAATTAAATGACAACACAGAAAATAAAAACCTACCATTAGAGCTCAAAAGTAATTTAAATAGAGTTAAAATTTACCAATTATACTCCTTGGTATACGTATTTTTTACTTGATGATAACAATTACTCCATTGAAGAAATGGTTTATGGTAAATCACCGAAGCTTCCAGGAGAATTCTTCAAGAACCAAAACTCAAATTGAACCAGATACGTTTATTATCGAACTGGGTGAAAACAAATGGAAAAAATTACAACCAATTAAAAAGCCAATGTAAAAGAAAACATAAAATTATTCTTCCATGAGGATTTAGATTCATGTTCACATTTGCAAAGCGGACCGTCTCCATAAAAACTAGATTTATTTGTCAAAGTGGACAGTGTCAAGAAAATATAAAATCCCTTTTATGAATTAAAGAGTATTTATACAAAAGTATTATGAGTATTATTGAAAATTAAAGGAAAGACACCAATGTTTCCGTCGATAGATTAAAACCAGCTTATTAGTTAGCTCAAAACTGAAATGATTCTCAAAACACAATAAATAAAAAAAACCCATTAAACGGACATGAAAATGGAAATACGGAGGATTCAAAATTTATAACAGCACTCTAGTAAGAGAAAATTACTTTTCTGGCACGTTTTCAAGATTACGCGAACATTTAATGTGGTATTTAATACTTGTAAATATATTATGTATATTACAGCAATGTAAGTATTCATGGGATATTAACAATATTTTTTTCCTTGTATCACAACTATATTGCTTGGAAGGGGAGTAGTATAACCTCTAAAATCATGTGTAATCTTTGTTTCTAAACTTTATGTAAACTGCGAATGGCAATAGTAAGAAAACAATTTATTAGAATAATGATGTTTTAAGAAGAACAATGTCTTTTTATGAAATAAATAATCTTCTTTAAAATATCGTAGCGAAAAAGTTATTATTTTTAAACATTGTTTTGAGAGTTTTCCATACGAGGTACTACATGAAACATTGGCTGTTTTTCACTCTCCATTTCTCGCCAAATTGGATGCGGAGGGAAAAGAGGATCCTTCATCGTTAGATTGCAGAAGGAGGGGAAGGGGGAATAGAAAAATGCAACCAAGAAGGTTTAAAAATTTTGCATATAAACAGATTATAACAGGTGGACTGAAATGTTCGTAGGCTGACACATAGATGGCGCTACTAGTATTAAATCCATATGACTCTTAATTAGCCTAACCTTCAAAAGACACGTGTATAAATTTGACAGCTGTTGCACTATTAGTATGTGAGTTATAGCATTTTTAGTGTTCATCACGTGCAGTCCACTCGGCTGACTGTCGATTGGACTCCGGTGTGAAATGATGGAAACCATGTTTCATCCATTGTCACATACCGACGCAAAATTCGCGTTTATTACGATTGAACTGCTCCAAACCCTGCTTAGAATCATTATTTCGTTGTTGTTTTTGGTCGATCGTGAGCTCTGCGCGACATTCACTTTGAACAGAGCTTTCGCATATCCAAATATTCATTCACGATATGTCCACCACGTTCCTTTGACTTCACTTTACGGTTATCAGAAATTATTTTGTGGACTTTTTGATGTTTTCGTCGGTAACTGCCTCTTTGGGGCGTCCACTGCGTGCATCGTCGTCGGTGCTCATTCCGCCTCGTTTAAATTTAGCAAACCACTTCTCTACGGTTGATTTTCCTGGTGCAAAGTCCGAATAATGTTTATCAAGCCAAGCCTTTTCAATAGTATTTTTCTTCGCCAAAAAAGCAATGCTTTAATTGACACACGAAATTCCTTTTTATCCATTTTTTTCAAACTAACAAAAGTTGATTCACTAAAAATGATATAACTCAGATACTAATAGTGCAACAGCTGTTAAATTTATACACGTGTCTTTTGAAGGTTAGGGCTAACTAAAAATCATATGGATTTAATACTAGTAGCGCCATCTATGCGTCACCCTACGAACATGTCAGCCCAAATGTTATAATTTGTATCGTCTTAGTTCTCACTCCTCCTCCGCCATTTTTTAAGATACTAGTCTTTTCCCATTGACCCCCATGCTCTCTGCTAACGTTTATCGTACAGACTGATCTTTTGCTACCACATATAGAGATGTATATGTTCATTGTACTACAAGTTAAATAGTCAAAACAGTAATTAAAACTTAAAAAATACATAAATAGATACCGATATGAAACTTAATTTTGAAATAAATAATTATCAGTAGCAAATTTAAAATGGACAGCATGCAACAGACATATCTTCTTAACACCGATCAAGGGGTATAAAGACGGACCCTTATAGCAACGAATGTTATTTCCCGCCTAATAAGGTTTACCCTAAGAAATACCAGTTTACATTATTTATCGCCTTTCTTGAGGTCGCCGAATGGCGAAATTCCAAATTCCAACAAAATTCTCACCTCCAACGGAAGAATCCTCGTGTTTTGTGATGCTGCAAGCTGCTGTGAATATATGTTTCTGTAATAAGCATCTTTGTATCAACATATGCTGTTTTCTTCCAAGTTGACACTCTATTCACACAATGTGCTTACAAAGAAAATTATTTTATTTATATTTAAAATTACTGTATTTCTATTTTTCCATTCAGCTTGTTAACTAATTAAATGTAGTTTTTGTTTAAATTTAATTTTTAGTTCTCTAAATTGTATTTTTTGATAGTAAATAACATTTTCAGTTTTCCATTTAAAAGGTGTAAAAAAAAATGCTACATTTTTATGAATTAAACATAAAGAATTTTGCAATGAAATTTTTATATAAACGTATAGCTTACAAGCTATGGTTTTTAAGATTTATTTTTGTAAAAATGCTATGAAAAAATGGTTAACACCTTTCCTTAAAATTAAGATTTTTCAATTATTTTTTTAATTTGGTTTTTAAATTATTTTTGTAACTTTAAAACACATTTAATTTTTTTTTAAACGAATTTTTTGTTTTAATGACTTATATGAAAAAAATTTATGTTCAGAGTCGGGTGACTCGATTATTGATAGCTTACTGGAATATCCTATTTTAATGTCTAACACGATGGGTTGTATTCATTTATGTTCCATGGTCTGGTTTTTGATACAACGGGCTTCAGGTTAGAATATTCGCGGTGTTATGTATGTTTGTGAGTAGTTTGCAATCCACATTAAGCTGCAGATCCCGGTCTAATTAGTCTAAAGTGTGAACAAAATGATAATAGAGCGAAAACCAAACCTCTTCAAAGATTATTATTAAAAACTTGCTTAAGTTAACTTGCTAAAACTTAAAGTTTATTTTGCAAGAAAACTGTCATATGATATAGAACTGTCTTCTATTTTTATTGGTAATTACAATTTATTGGTAATTACAATTTATTGGTAATTTTGTTCCTTCGTACAAGCTCACGGATCTCCGGGACCGTGGTCTCTCAAGTAGGTAGAAGATCCTGGTTGAAGACAGGAGGCCTAATAGATTAAATAATGGGCTGAAATACGTTAAAAAAATCATAAGTGAAAGTCCTTTGAAATTCTAATATTTTGCTTATTTACATCTTAAATTTTTTTTAATTTTGATTTTTAAAAATACTATTTCATTTTATTAAAATACCTCATAACGAAACTATTACTTAATATATAACACATAATTACAGATGGATAAGATATTAAAGTTCAATCATTGACAACAATAATTCTGTTGATATTTACATTGTATCTCGCCAATGCATACACGCTAAACAAAACGGATTACAGAATAAGAACTAAAAAAAAAAATTTCCAACATAAATTATAAAACCAAAACATAAAAATTAGAATTATACATGGCCAAATCGCAAAAATAGGGGCCACTGGGATTTGGCAACTTTTTTAGGGAACCAGTTGGGTGACAAGTCGCCAAATCTGGTAATTCGGCTTTCTTGTGCTGTTTGCAATACATTTCACAATCGCAAACCATTACTTGGTGCACTTTGATGAAAAGATTTTTTAACGCCAAATACCAACGGCCGTATTGTGCAATTTTACCCTATACATTTCTGAGAACATAAAAACTAGAACTGATTTCCAAGAACATAAAAAAATTGCTGCTGTTGCAGATATCTGGGAAAAAAAAAACAAAATCTTAAATCTCATTCATTATTTATTGAAAAAAAATGATGATTAAACAATAGCAAGAATTTTTTTTTTTCCAAGAAGCGGTTTCGCAATTCTGGCCTAATATTAACAAGAAAGAATTCGATGAGCATTAATAAAAAGTAGATGAACATTATTTTGCATTCTATGTAGAGACCTTTGTACTTTTTTATTGAGGCTTGTCTCATTCGGTCTGGTCTCGTTCTGTCTGGCATCATTTCGTGTCTGTGAAAGAACATAATTGCACGGTACTGGAAGCAGTCGAGTTATATCCTTAAGCATATCAACTCTGTCATTACAAGTGGATTTTAGAGTTTATTCAGGTATTAGTTTTCTTATAAATGCGATATTTAAACTAAATATTATTCATTCTTACTAGATAGTAGGTTAAAAAACTATAATAATATATTATTTTATTCCTTGAAATAATGTTATTGTATTGTAAAACAACAACAAAAGTTTAGTGTAATTCCAGTTTATTCTTTTTCAAAAATTAACTGAAAACACTCGATAATGTTCTCAATCACCTTTTAAATGTTTAATACTTTTCACTACTTTATATTATTATACATATATAAATATTTAGCATTATATTACTGGCAGTTTATAATCAGGAAATGTATTTTGAATTCCATTTGTTATTATTACAAACAGATTATTGCATTACTGCAAATTGTAATTTAAAAAATTTTATGTACTAATCTCAGAGTTGAATTTGAAGAATTGGAAAGATTTTTTTATATTTGACCGATATATTTATTTCATTTTTAATTTAATAAAATATTTCAAAAATATAATAAAAAAAAAACAATAAAGTCGAATTTTATGTTAAGATATTATGAAAAAGAAATAAGGTTATCAATAAAATATGTGTTTATTTTTTAACTTTTATTGCAAAAACATATCAATAGATAAATTTTTAAAAATATATAAAACATTAAGTAAAAAAATTTTTGTTGAATCATTTGTTTTGATTTATTAGGTTGTTTCCTATGAAATGAAGTTTGAGTACATAATTTTTAATAGGTCACAAAGACACATTGTTTGAACCTATTTAATCAAAGTATGCTCCATTATTGCACTTCTTCCATCAATTAAAAAGCATTTTTATGCCAGTTTTAAAGAATAATTTTAAGTTAGAATGAATAAATTCAGTAAAAGCTGTTTTGGTGTCTTCTGGACTGACAGTGTTTCTTCTTTAAAAATGATTTCAAATTTTTAATAAAATGGAAGTAGTGAAATCTGCGCATATGGTGGATGACGAAGAACTTCAAATTTTAACTCAGTTAGTTTTTTGGAATTTGATCTTGTGAAACAGAGTGAATGGGAGTTAGGTGCTGGATCTTAGGAGAAGAAGAATGCTTTTTCTATTCACAATGCTGGTTCCATTCACTAATGTAATGACATCAATTTCTAATGCACAATATCAATTTGGCGGCAGTCATACTATGCCTTAATTGCTTAACCTATTCCTAAGAAGCTATAATGAATACCTTCCTTTTGATTCCACCAAACCACCATCGTTATCTTCTTTGGTATTTGTTTAAGCTTTTCATCTGCATCAAACTAATGTGCTGATTATTATACAGTATCACACTTTTCATCACAAGTAATGATACTGTCGAAAAGGTACAATTTTTTTGCCGAATACTCATTGTTTTGCAAATCTGAAAGCGCTGCAATTTCTGACTAATTGTGGAACTCACCTTTACAAGAAGTACAAGATGTTTCAAAATTCGATTCAGCAGCAAACTTTCTAATAGTTGTTGTAAGGTTAGCTTTAACTTTTGCCTTCAGACTTAACTTTTGCTTCATTGAACAGAGGGCAATTTAAGATCTTCCACTGTTTTCGTTTTCTAAGCTTATATCTCCTGATTTGAACTTCTCAAACCATCATCTACAGTTGTATTATTAGCTGTCCCAAATATAGCATTAATGTTTCACGTATTGTTTGGCTAGCAGAATGTGTGCGTTTATATTTAAACAGAAAAATTTCTTGTTTTTAGTTGTCGAAGATTTTCCTAAATGTAGAAACTTATATGCGAATAAAATATATAAAAAGATCATAGAATAAGCAATGAAACGTTTTATAACACTTTTATTCAATTTAATACTGGTAGATGTATGTTTTGGAGCCCTGATGATGTGCAAATCTGCAAGCCTTGTAATTTCTGACTATTGTGGAACTAATTTTTTCCCCTTTCAATGAATTACAAGGTGTTTCAAAACTGTTCCTATGTCTACTCGATCAGCAGCAAGTTTTCTAATATTTGTTATAAGATTAGTTTTAACTTTAGCTTTTACTTATTTGAACAGAGGGCCATTTAAGATCGTCCACAGTGTTCGTTTTCTAAGCTCATATATCCTGATTTGAAATTCACAAACCATTATCTCATTGTGGATGCATTAGCTGTATTATTTCAAAATGCAACATTAATTTTTCGTATTGATTGGTATAACAGAATGTGTATAGTTACAATTTATATGGAAAAATGTCCCTATTTTGTGAAATTACATGCTTTTAATTGGTGAAGATTTTCCTAAAAATGTCGAAACTTATATACCAACAAAATAATTAGACAGAATACATTATGAACAATGAAATGTTAATTGAACGCTAAAGGAAAATGGAAAATTTCAGTAATTTATAAGCATTACACTGAATAATAGCTTTGCAAAATTACTTTTGAAAATAATGTTAATATCATTTTTAATTATTATCTAACAATGTTATATAGTTTATATTTTTAATCTAAAATAAAGCTACCTAAAGCTGTCTCATAATATTTTGTTGAAATATAAATTTTAAAAATAATTAATGAAAATGTAGTTCAGTTATATTTTTAAAATAAATGTCAGCTGAATATTAAGGCCCAAAAAATAAAAATTTTATTAATTACTAATAACTAAAACTAAATGAAAACTAAACAAATCAGTTTAAAATAATTCCTACTTATTGAACTCTTTCTTGCATTCACTCTGGCTCCCATGCTTTCCTCCCATAAATATAGGAAAACGTTGCGAGTATGCTTGAACTCATGCGTGGCATACAGGTACAATCGCAACAAAACTTTAAAACTATCGAAGTGCAAAATTAGGTAAGAAGATGTAAACGACATTCGTCATACAAAATTCAGTTCCTCATTACGACTCCCTTAATCGTTTGTCGAGGAAAACAAAAGCAGTTACAAAAGAATTGGAAGTTTTTACCTGGCCTGTCTTTATGTTCTTTTTTTTAATTTGTTCTTTTCTTAAAAAAAGAATAGACGTAAGAGTTAGTGCATAATTGAATTGCGATTACATTTTTAAACGTATTAAAACAGTAAATACGTGACCCGTTTATTCGTAAAAATTAAATAACGATTCTGAAAACCATAACTTTGCTCTGAGGAAATTCCGTTTATTCTTATTCTTGTCTCAGAAGTAGATGGTTTCGATTAAGCAAACTAAAATATATATCTTTACAGGAAATTGTAATTTATGATAAGCCATGGAAATATACTTCGCATAAAAACTGATTTTTAAAGTTTTTAGTAAGAATTTTGTAAATAATAAATGCATATATTCTAATTGTGTCGTATTTTTAAGTTATGTATTGTATTGGAACAGAGATAGCCATCATAATGCATCACATGGATGAAATTTAATTTGTTGAACATTTCCAATGGCTGGATCCAGTTTTCTATCAGGAAAAGGGTCAGCTGTCACCCCTCATTTCTCTAAACTCAGCTAGTCACAATAATGGATTTTTAATTAATAAACAATTGAATTATTATTATTATATTATTTTATTTTAATTATTATTTTTCTAATTATCTAATTATTAATTAACTAATTAGACTAATAGTATAAAGTGGACAAAATAGTAAAGTTTAAAACAGGTGTCGATTAATTGCATAAATAAATGTATATATTTTAATTGTGTAGTATTTTAAGTTTTATATTGAAACAGGTATACTATTTTTTGTCTACTTTTTATAATTAGTCTAACGTGAAGTTTAAATACAGGAAAAATAATTAGATAATTAGAAAATAATAAACAATTAGAAATCCATTATTGTGACCTGAGCTTAAAAAAGAAAGGGGAGTAACAGTTCTGACCTCTCCTGACAGAAAACTGGATCCCTTCATCGTTTCTATAAAATTAAATTTTGTCCTGTGATATATTAAAATGGTTATACCTGTTTCAATATAAAACTTAAAATACCTACACAATTAAAATATATACATTTATTTATGCAATTAATCGACACCTGTTTTAAACTTTACTATTTTGTCCACTTTATATTATTAGTCTAATTAGTTAATTAATAATTAGTTAATTAGAAAATAATAATTAAAATAAAATAATATAATAATAATAATTCAATTGTTTATTAATTAAAAATCCATTATTGTGACTAGCTGAGTTTAGAGAAATGAGGGGTAACAGCTCCTGACCCTTTTCCTGATAGAAAACTGGATCCAGCCATTGGAAATGTTCAATAAATTAAATTTCATCCATGTGATGCATTAAGATGACTATCTCTATTAAGTTTAAGTTTAAAATAGGCGTCGATTGATTGCATAAATAAATGTATACATTCTGATTGTGTGTATTTTAAGTTATGTATTGTATTGGAACAGAGATAGCGATCTTAATACATCACTTAATGCATACATCACATCTTAATACACATTGATAAAATTTAATTTATTGAACATTTCCAATGGCTGGATCCAGTTGTCTGTCTGGAGAAGGGTCAGGAACTGTTACTCCTCCTTTCTTTAAACTCAGGTCACAATAATGGATTTCTAATTGTTTATTATTTTCTAATTATCTAATTATTTTTCCTGTATTTAAACTTCACGTTAGACTAATAATATAAAGTAGACAAAAATAGTAAAGTTTAAAATAGGCGTCGATTGATTGCAGAAATAAATGTATATATTCTGATTGTGTAGTATTTTAAGTTATGTGTTGTATTGGAACAGAGATAGCGATCTTAATACATCACTTAATACATGCATCACATCTTAATACACATTGATAAAATTTAATTTATTGAACATTTCCAATGGCTGGATCCAGTTTTCTGTCTGGAGAAGGGTCAGGAACTGTTACTCCTCCTTTCTTTAAACATCAGGTCACAATAATGGATTTCTAATTGTTTATTATTTTCTAATTATCTAATTATTTTTCCTGTATTTAAACTTCACGTTAGACTAATAATATAAAGTAGACAAAAATAGTAAAGTTTAAAATAGGTGTCGATTGGGATTGCATATATAAATGTATATATTCTGATTGTGTAGTATTTTAAGTTATGTGTTGTATTGGAACAGAGATAGCGATCTTAATACATCACTTAATACATGCATCACATCTTAATACACATTGATAAATTTAATTTATTGAACATTTCCAATGGCTGGATCCAGTTGTCTGTCTGGAGAAGGGTCAGGAACTGTTACTCCTCCTTTCTTTAAACTCAGGTCACAATAATGGATTTCTAATTGTTTATTATTTTCAATTATCTAATTATTTTTCCTGTATTTAAACTTCATGTTAGACTAATAATATATAAAGTAGACAAAATAGTAAAGTTTAAAATAGGTGTCGATTGATTGCAGAAATAAATGTATATATTCTGATTGTGTAGTATTTTAAGTTATGTGTTGTATTGAACAGAGATAGCGATCTTAATGCATCACTTAATACATACATCACATCTAATACACATTGACAAAATTTAATTTATTGAACATTTCCAATGGCTGGATCCAGTTCTCTGTCTGGAAGGGTCAGGAACTGTTACTCCTCCTTTCTTTAAACTCAGGTCACAATAATGGATTTCTAATTGTTTATTATTTTCTAATTATCTAATTATTTTTCCTGTATTTAAACTTCACGTTAGACTAATAATATAAAGTAGACAAAAATAGTATAGTTTAAAATAGTATTGATTGCAGAAATAAATGTATATATTCTGATTGTGTAGTATTTTAAGTTATGTGTTGTATTGGAACAGAGATAGCGATCTTAATACATCACTTAATGCATACATCACATCTTAATACACATGATAAAATTAATTTATTGAACATTTCAATGGCAGGATCCAGTTGTCTGTCTGGAGAAGGGTCAGGAACTGTTACTCCTCCTTTCTTTAAACTCAGGTCAAAAATGGATTTCTAATTGTTTATTATTTTCTAATTATCTAATTATTTTTCCTGTATTTAAACTTCACGTTAGACTAATAATATAAAGTAGACAAAAATAGTAAAGTTTTAAAATAGGTGTCGATTGATTGCAGAAATAAATGTATATATTTCTGATTGTGTAGTATTTTAAGTTATGTGTTGTATTGGAACAGAGATAGCGATCTTAATACATCACTTAATACATGTCACATCTTAATACACATTGATAATTTAATTTAGAAATTTCCAATGGCTGGATCCAGTTGTCTGTCTGGAGAAGGGTCAGGAACTGTTACTCCTCCTTTCTTTAAACTCAGGTCACAATAATGGATTTCTAATTGTTTATTATTTTCTAATTATCTAATTATTTTTCCTGTATTTAAACTTCACGTTAGACTAATAATATAAAGTGACAAAATAGTAAAGTTTAAAAATAGGCGTCGATTGATTGCAGAAATAAATGTATATATTCTGATTGTGTAGTATTTTAAGTTATGTGTTGTATTGGAACAGAGATAGCGATCTTAATACATCACTTAATACATGCATCACATCTTAATACATTGATAAAATTTAATTTATTGAACATTTCCAATGGCTGGATCCAGTTTTCTGTCTGGAGAAGGGTCAGGAACTGTTACTCCTCCTTTCTTTAAACTCAGGTCACAATAATGGATTTCTAATTGTTTATTATTTTCTAATTATCTAATTATTTTTCCTGTATTTAAACTTCACGTTAGACTAATAATATAAAGTAGACAAAAATAGTAAAGTTTAAAATAGGTGTCGATTGATTGCATATATAAATGTATATATTCTGATTGTGTAGTATTTTAAGTTATGTGTTGTATTGGAACAGAGATAGCGATCTTAATACATCACTTAATACATGCATCACATCTTAATACACATTGATAAAATTTAATTTATTGAACATTTCAATGGCTGGATCCAGTTGTCTGTCTGGAGAAGGGTCAGGAACTGTTACTCCTCCTTTCTTTTTAAACTCAGGTCACAATAATGGATTTCTAATTGTTTATTATTTTCTAATTATCTAATTATTTTTCCTGTATTTAAACTTCATGTTAGACTAATAATATAAAGTAGACAAAAATAGTAAAGTTTAAAATAGGTGTCGATTGATTGCAGAAATAAATGTATATATTCTGATTGTGTAGTATTTTAAGTTATGTGTTGTATTGGAACAGAGATAGCGATCTTAATGCATCACTTAATACATACATCACATCTTAATACACATTGACAAAATTTAATTTATTGAACATTTCCAATGGCTGGATCCAGTTCTCTGTCTGGAGAAGGGTCAGGAACTGTTACTCCTCCTTTCTTTAAACTCAGGTCACAATAATGGATTTCTAATTGTTTATTATTTTCTAATTATCTAATTATTTTTCCTGTATTTAAACTTCATGTTAGACTAATTATATAAAGTAGACAAAAATAGTAAAGTTTAAAATAGGCGTCGATTGATTGCATAAATAAATGTATACATTCTGATTGTGTAGTATTTTAAGTTATGTATTGTATTGGAACAGAGATAGCGATCTTAATGCATCACTTAATACATACATCACATCTTAATACACATTGACAAAATTTAATTTATTGAACATTTCCAATGGCTGGATCCAGTTCTCTGTCTGGAGAAGGGTCAGGAACTGTTACTCCTCCTTTCTTTAAACTCAGGTCACAATAATGGATTTCTAATTGTTTATTATTTTCTAATTATCTAATTATTTTTTCCTGTATTTAAACTTCATGTTAGACTAATTATATAAAGTAGACAAAAATAGTAAAGTTTAAAATAGGCGTCGATTGATTGCAGAAATAAATGTATATATTCTGATTGTGTAGTATGTTAAGTTATGTGTTGTATTGAACAGAGATAATCTTAATACATCACTTAATGCATACATCACATCTTAATACACATTGATAAAATTTAATTTATTGAACATTTCCAATGGCTGGATCCAGTTTTCTTTCTGGAGAAGGGTCAGCAACTGTTACATCTCCTTTCTTTAAACTCAGGTCACAATAATGGATTTCTAATTGTTTATTATTTTCTAATTATCTAATTATTTTTCCTGTATTTAAACTTCATGTTAGACTAATAATATAAAGTAGACAAAAATAGTAAAGTTTAAAATAGGCGTCGATTGATTGCATAAATAAATGTATATATTCTGATTGTGTAGTATTTTAAGTTATGTGTTGTATTGGAACAGAGATAGCGATCTTAATGCATCACTTAATACATACATCACATCTTAATACACATTGACAAAATTTAATTTATTGAACATTTCCAATGGCTGGATCCAGTTCTCTGTCTGGAGAAGGGTCAGGAACTGTTACTCCTCCTTTCTTTAAACTCAGGTCACAATAATGGATTTCTAATTGTTTATTATTTTTTCTAATTATCTAATTATTTTTCCTGTATTTAAACTTCATGTTAGACTAATAATATAAAGTAGACAAAAATAGTAAAGTTTAAAACAGGTGTCGATTAATTGCATAAATAAATGTATATATTCTGATTGTGTAGTATTTTAAGTTATGTGTTGTATTGGAACAGAGATAGCGATCTTAATACATCACATTGATAAAAATTTAATTTACAGAACATCTTTAATGGCTGGATCCAGTTTTCTGTCAAGAGAAAAGTCAGAAACTGTTACTACTGTTTGTAAATGAAACTGTTACTACTACTATGAAACTATTTTTTACTTTTCTTTTAAACTCAGCTAGTCACAATAATAGATTTCTAATTATAATTATTTTCTTATTATCTATCCATCTCTAATTGTTTATTATTTTCTAATTATCTAATTGTTTCCCCTGTATTTAAACTTTACATTAGGCTAATAATATAAAGTGGACAAAAATAGTAAAGTTTAAAACATCTATCGTTTAATTGCCTGCTGTCGACCCAGCATTATTTTTCTGCAAGTCCGTTTACCTTTATGAGCACAAAAAGTTCAATCCCTTCAGTCCAATACACAACGAAAGTAGGATTGGGAAACTATTTTTCCCTGGAATTTCCAAGGCGTGAACACAGAAAAAAAGATTTGATCTCCTTTACTCGGTAAGAAAATATACAGTCAAACATATGGGAAAAAATATTGTGGAAAAGTCGTATTGAAAATTGATGTCTGTCCTATTACCATTGAAAAGTTAATGTCTTGGGAATAAAACCTCATAGGCGGTAGGAATCCACTAAAACAAACCATGTAACACAATTTGGTTACAGTTGTATTAGAACTGCCATACTATTAGATGTCAAAATCTGTAAGGAAAATTTAAAGCCAAAAAATGATACTGATATTTTCTGAAATAATTTTAAATAATTTGTTGATTGTTTCAGTGTTACTTTCAAGAAATAAAAGCTTAATTGTTTCAACAAAAATAAAATACATGAAAAAAAAATTTTTAACCGATAAAATGGGCAAAAATATTCTTATGAAGTTAAAGTTCGGATAACACACAATCTAGTTGCAAAACTCGCAAAGAGATTGTTGTCAATTTTAGATTAAGAAATGGACACTATTGCCCTTGTGAATATTTGGCCAAAATAAGGATTGTGAACTTTGATATATGTGCTTTATGTAAGACAGAGAAAATGAATAAGCTCCATCTACTTGTTTGCTCAGAACTGGACTCTTTAACTTACAACAGAATGGCGACTTGTGTTCTCATTATTGAAGGGCCAGAGAAAACATGCCCTGAACACACACGGACTTTTATTAGGGTGCTTCTAGCTTTTTAAAAATTTTTCCTTAGAACATTTAACTTGTTTTTTAATTGTTTCTAAAGCCTTTTGGTCGTTTTTGTTAATAATGTCAGGTCTTTTCCCTTTGTAATTTTTATTTGTTTATGTGATCTTGTTTTCTACGGTAAGTGGCCAAATTTGTATGGATTCTAATAAAGCCACAGGTAACAAAACATATTCATATGAATTTTCTTTTCTTACGAAAATTCGAATTAATTCTTTATAACTTTATAAACTGAAATAATAAAATTGTTCTTAAAGAACAAATCAATTTGAAAAATATTAGATAAGTTTTGTTCTTATTGGAAATATAAAAATTGATTAAGAAATTCAATTGAAATTAATTTTATTATTCTTCGATTGTTTCGTTAACTTTTCAGAAGCAGTTAATGTAATTCAATGATGTCCATAGTTTACATTATTTAGAATTTATGTCTTTTAAAATATCTTTTATAAAATCATATTATATGGAACGATTTTAAAATTATGAAACTAACATATTTCAAAACGGTGAAAAAAAATATTTAATTTCAATTTCATATAAAAAAGTTTATTATAAAAAACAATTTAGATTTTAAGCTAATATTTATACTAAAAATATTAAATTAAATAGTATTTTCTGAATTTCCATGTATTGTTTCAAAATTTATCTTATAAGATTTTAAAAATCAAATTTATAAATTGAAATTAAAAATTTAATTTTAAATAATCGAAACTATTATTCTTAGAGCAAAAAGCAATTGAAAATAAGAAATATACACAAATGATATTTTTATTGAATTTATACAGGAGGTAGAAAGTGATATCATATGCATACAATGTATAATATAAAATAATAATAATAATAATACACTTATACAGTGACTTCCAAAAGCTTGTGATTATTAAGGAGTATTCTTCACAAACATTTTTAAATTATAAATTTATACAATATAAACAAAACTGCACAAGTTATTTTATTTAAATAAGAAAATTATTTTTATATTAGAAAATCAATTTAAGGATAATTAAAATGCAATAGCTCAAAAATCAATGGACACGCTTAAAAATTTATTTAAAAAAATTAGAAAATACTTATTAGGATACAGAATATAATTTTGCATTTACAAAAGCTTTTAAACCCTTTAGGATTCAGTTGACTAGATTTTTTTGCAATTTCAGTTCCAATGTTGTTCTGTTTTCTCTTTGCTTCACATTTGCAGTTTGTGGTTCATTTTAACGTCTCGTTTTCTTATTCTAACTTCTCCAAATATGTTCAACATGAATTGAAATACACAGTGATTGATTAGTTTGTGGATTAGTTTTACTAATTTGGATACAGTGAACAACTAGTTCAGTGATTGATTAGTTTGGATAACTTGAGAACAATCATAAACACAATTAAAAAGTGTATATTGAGAGGGGTATGTTTAAGATCGTTTTCTTGAATCTTCTTTCCTATACCCAAATTTTGACTAAAGTTTATTTAAATAAACGAAGAATTTAATTAAAACAAGTAATCCATTATACCACCATTAAATAATAAATTTCCAAATCCTTATGCTGACATGCACCCCACTCAAACCAGCTCATAATTCCATGCTTGACTGTTCAAAACAAATTATTTGAAAAGTCTTCTATGGATATGTTTGTTCTTGCCTCGACATCATTCCAGTAAGATATTGTTTATTTATCCTGTACTTCGCGTTTTTGTTTTCAGAATGGATCACTCATTGAATACTTTCCTTTAAAATTAAATAATAGAACCCTTAAAAGTTTCTAAAATGTTTTGCAAGGCTTGAGCACAGATTTTTCATTTTTTTTATTCAGTATGTTAATTTTGGCCAAATAGCAAAAGAGTCCCTTTGAGATTTGAGACTTTTTGTGGTGCCAACTGGGTGATAAGTCGCCAAATATATAAACCCGATTAGTTTTTACTGTTTGCAATTCCTAATCGATGCTTTTAAAGCTTAAGAAATTTCCTTCACTCACAAAGCATTCGATAGAGGTTGCTAAGCAACCAAGGTTCTCCATTAATCTGGCAAATCGTCGTCGTCGTGTTTGCAATTCATTTCACTTAAATCGCAATCCGTTACTGGACGCATTTTGGCGAAAAGATTTTCTGAATCCAAATTCCAAAGGTTCTTATTTTACGATTTTGTTTTAATTTTTCAAAAGATGTTTTATCTGAGGTCAAATCTGAAAAAGTTTTATGTAAGGTTTTTATGAAAACTAGCAGATATGATTCGGCGTTGCCTAGTTTCAATGAAACTAATATATAATTTTCACATTAGTAAATTAATTATTAAAAAACCCGCCAAATAAGTGAGAAAAATATTTTTGCAAAAAAATAAATTTTCTTAGAAACGATGCTTGAAAAGAAAGGGAAAAATTTTAAAGACAATCGAGAAGAATTTTTTTTTTTTTTTTTACTATTTAACCTTTAGAATATTTCTAAAAAGAAATAAATTGTTTTGAATGCCGTCCAATAAAATATAATATTTAAAAAAGATTTACGATATTTGAACAAATGAAAAAAAAAAGATATTTTATATCTAATATAGTTTCATAATGCTTTATTTTATTTAAGCATAATTTAATTTAAAAAAAAATGTTTTATTTAAAAATAACTTTATCGTCATTATAATTTTATCAAAATTTTTAATAACGCACCAAATTAAAAATAATAAATAAGAAAAAGTGTTTGTAGTGGTAGAATTTTTTATATTATTTATTATTTAAATTATCTTTTTTCTGATAATCTTTATTTGTAAATATTAATAACATGCTGATAGAAGCAAATGTTTTTTAAAAAGAATTGTCAAAAAATTAACTTTTACGATAAAAAATTATGACTTTAATTAATTAAAAATGACCATTCAATTTTTTTGTGGAGTGTGTGTATGAATTTTGGCTAGGCGCCGCATAAAAATTACATGTAATTCAGAAAAAAATTAAACTTTTCATTGTTTTTTAATTTTAAGAATTTCTCGAGACAAATTTTTTTTTCTTATATAAATAGAGTTGACATAAAAAAAATATTGGGTTTTTAAAGAAAAGATTAAAGTAATTTTATAGAACGATGATACGTTATTTAAGGAAAAATCGTTAGTGTCAGTTCTTTTATCACTGTATAAGTGTGTGTGTCTGTGTATGGATTATATTTTTAAAACTTTTATAAGCTATATATAATGCATTTATAAAAGTCACTAATCGACTTCAGGTTCGTGGAAGTATTAGTCTTATGGAATACGGCAATGACAATGAACAAAGTCAATATTACGATAGTTGTTTTCTGATTTAGAAATTTGCGATCTGGTTGATTTTTATAAATAATTGGATGATGTGTGTGTCTACCTTCTGTTGATGAATAGACAGAACTTAACTTTTTAGATGAAGGCAGTCTTAGCTGAGGATTGTGGAGTTTTTTAATACCAACTGGCAAAATTAAATTTGTCTCACCGTCATCGTCTTTGTATTGGTTTGTTTCCTTTATCGAGTCATATAGAGCCTTAGATACTTTCATTTCATCATGGTATTTTAAAGGCAGATATCCAGTTGAAATTGGTTTCCAAGGAGATTCATGAGTTGGAGTCGACCATTTGTGTCTCGTTTTTAGTGGATTTTGTGTTCTGGCTTCTTGATTAGGAATTTTATTTCTAAACTCATTCTTCTGATAGCTGTAAGGTTGAGATTTATAATGGTAATGATGATGATCTCCAATCTGGAGTTGATTAGGACTCTGCTGGTAATGGTGCTTTTTTTCTTCTAATAAGAGTACTTGAGTGCGAATTATACTGTAAAATCAAAAACAATAACAACGTTTATAAAATTATATAAGTTTAATGAGTCATACAAGATGGAATTAATTTTTATTTAATAGTACTTAAAACTATGCAACAGATTTTTATTTCATTTAGAAATTTAATTTTATTGCATTGAATAAAAAAACATAAATTACATTCTAAAAACTGATTTCTTTTTAAATATGTAGCAAAACTTTCTTCAGTGAATTATTTCTAAATTCAAAATTTGGAGAAACAGGTATTTTAATTGGACAACTAATTCAAATAATATTACATTCGTCACTTTTTTAAGTATATTTTTCAAATTCTAAAAGAAGTTACAATCATTTTATAATTAAACTAAAATTAATTATTTTTATTTGGATATCAATCTATTAAATTAAATTAATGAATAACTTCCATTTAATTCTCATTGGTATGATTCTGTCTTGACTTGACTTAGTACTTTGAGATGTATACTCACTGACGCTGTTTATCTCAATTTATCCAAATGCTTTTTAAAAATACTACAGATAAAAGAATTTGATTAAAGTAAAAATGTAACCTTTATAAAGGAACTACTCTAAAACTCGAAATTCTATATGATTCTGTAGTAAGCATTAAATTTTCACTGCAGCGTTCATGCTCTCTTTACTTACTATGCCCTCTCTGATTGTTTGTCAGAAGTAAAGATAGAGAGGCATCTGGCAACACACGCTTTTGGTTTTAGTTTCGAAAGGTGTGCTGTGTCGGCAGGGTCGGATTTTCCTATAGGCTAACTAGGCTTCAGCCTAGCGCCTCAAGATCAAGGGGCCTACATTCAAATTGTCAGCAAAATTAGAAGTACACTATTCTAAAACGGTAAACACTAAAACACTGAATCGAAAATAAGGAGAAATTCCACACATATGACTAATAAACAAACATTGAATTTGCTTTAATCTCCAATGTATTGGATATATTTAATTTAATTTGATATAAAATATGATAATTTTTATTGCATATTTTATTTTTCGTAGTCAAAGATTTTTATTATTTTAATTTTGTTTCTTTGTAAATGTTATGTGTTATGTTTGATTAGTTATTGTTGCAAGTACTATATAGGGTGCTGAGAATAAATGTCCAAATAAGTGCTCTCGACTTTTTTTTTTTATTTATTATCCATGCAACATTTTTATAAAGATTAGTACCAATCACAACATGTTTCATTTAACATATTGATATATGTCACAATAATGATGTATTTTATTATCTCTCATGTAATTTACAAACTTCAAAATGGGAGGTGAAATAGCCTAGGGCCTCTTTTCATCTAAATCCGGCCCTGGCTGGCGGAAAATTACGCTGCTCTAGTGTCTGCGGTCCTTGTAAAAAGTTAATTAAATAATATAATCTTATTTTAATGGATGAGCTTGCACACTTTATTTGTGACTTGTCTTGATCATCAAATACCATAATTCATTTAATGAGTGAGAAAAATGGGTATTAATTAAAATAAATTGATATTATACGATGAACATTTGTAAAATAATACGATTTACATATATATTTGTAAGAAAAATAAATTTAGATATATATTTATTCAATTGAAAAACTTACGGATGAGCTACTACATGAGTCGTATGTCGATGATTATTTCCCATCCTTATAGGTATGAGAAACGGATAAAATAAATGTCCATAGGCGTGGGCAATCATTAATGATGATAATACAACCAAGCAGAACATTATTTTATTTTTCTATATTAAAATTAACCTAAAAAGAAAATATTTTATTTAGCTAATTTCAACAGCAATTGTGTAAATTGATATTGTATTTATATTTCTTATAAAATGCATTTCAAGGTTATAAAATACACAAGAAAAGAAATTATTAAAAACAAAAATTATTAATTATTTATTAATGATTTTATTAATAATGATATTTATTAATGATAAAATAATTTGATTATTAATAAAAATTTCCCCATTTTCAATAAGACTAATTCAAATAATATACAAGCATATAATAACACATACAATACTGAACCTTTCTACATATTTAAAATCAATCAATTCATTGTTTATAAAGGAAAATTTCGTTTGTAATTTAATTACATAATTGTTTAGAAAGAATTGAATAATGTTTATAAAGAATTAAAGAATTGCTTTAAAAATCTGAAGAATTGTTAATAAAAAAAAACTTTTTTTTTTTAAATTTTCAGGTTTCAGAATGAAGTAAATTTATAACATATTTGTTCTATTTAACAGCAAAAGAAACCTTTTCTATTCTATCTTTAAATTTTAATTTTTCTACATAGTTAGTTCATATCTATTAAATATAAAGAAAATACGTAATCATAGTATTAAAATTTTATATTTCTCTCCTACCTGTTGTAAGATGATAGTGAACGCTAAATATCTGAGAGACAAATATCGGAATATTGACTGCAAATGGATGTGTAATATGATAAAAATTTTGTATCCTTAAAAATCAAATTTTAAACAAAAATTAAAAATAAAAATGAAATTTATTACAGAACAAATTTTCATCTGTCTAAAGCCATTACGTTGCAGTAAAAAAAATTATGGTGTAAAGTTAAGATTATAGAATGGAAAAGGTGCATATGCTTTTTATAATTCCATTATAAACTATCACGATTAATAATCATTTTCTGCATGTAAACTAAACTAACTAGCATGTAAACTAATCCATATAAAATAGACCAATACAAACAAAGTATGCAGGAAGAGCTCATATTTAGAGACATATATCAAAGTTCAAAATTGCTTTAAAATATTTAAATTTGTTTAAAATCTGTTGCATGTTGGTATGATGAAAACCTGCAAACATTTAACTCTGTGTTTACTATTTGCTTAACTTATTTTATTAGTATTATTGCTTATTTTGAGCAAATTTTTTTATAAAACAGAAGTAAAATTTAAGGACTAGCAAGCCTTTAATTAAAAACTAATTTAGTTTTTAATTGAAAATTATTTTTAATTTTAAAAATACTTTGGGATTTAAATTAGCTTTTACAGAATGAAAAAAAAAAATCTAATGCAATAACAAAAAGCAAATGCAATTTAATAACATAACGCAATAACAATAAGCATATGCAATTTTTTATTATAAAAATCAATATCAGATAATACTTAACATTCTGTGACATGAAATTTAAACTGTTAATTAATCTCTAATAAAATGGTTTTTTTTTAAATTTAAAATTGTTGTACTTTAAACTAAATTAATTTACAAAAATAATTTTACAACAATGATTTGTACTCACTTTCAATTAGCTCCAAAACATTGCTTTCCTTTCTTTGCCTGCAAATGGTGGCAGTGTAAAAACAATTTCAATGTAAAATAATGAATTTTGTCCTTTTAAACAGCCAAAGCCTATTTCTATACTAACACTTTTTCACTTGTTTTTCTTTTTAAATGCAAAAAGTGGAGAAACTTCGAGAATAATTGCGCATTGAATAAATGGGTAACATCCCAGTGGGAGCTGATCACCCGCTAAGAAATTTTTTAAAAGTGAAAAGGATTTTGTTTCATTTCCCGACAACTTTTCCCAAATCTGTTATGCAAAACGTATTTTTAGTTAATTGTTTTATTTTTATCCCAGTGTGTCGTCTTTTTTACAGTTCTTTTTTTTTTTTCTGTTTGACATTATATTCCACTGATGCATAAAATTTCTTTTATCATTCATTGTATTTTAAACATAGAATACTTGTTAAAGAAATAAACTGAATTTTTAAATGTTTTTTTAAATATGGTGACATTTTTTAGTAGTTATAAAAATAGATACCATTTCTTTCCTTTTGCGGAGCTAAATAGTAAGCAAAGATATCTAGAAAAAAAACTTGGATTACTGATTAAAAATGTCATCTAAAAGGGAATTAGATTAAAAGAAGTAACGAAAAGAATAAAAATGATACGTGAAAGAATAAGAACGAACGAAGTGATTAACATTTAACCTTAAATTCCTTAGATTGATGCATATTTTTTTCATGAGTTTTCCACTTTTTTTAATGATTAATGACTTTTAACTTTTCAATTCCTACTATTAGTTCACACTCTCCCTATATATATTTATATATATTTTCTTCAAATTTTCAATCGTTAGTAAAACACTTTTTATTCATCCACTCAAGTTCAAATACATTTTTTTGAACTTGTAGTGGATGGCACTTGATGCTAATACAGTTTTTTCAAATATCAATTCACGAATTAAATTTAATTAATTAATTTTAGTTTTTTTTTTTTTTTTTTAGATTTAAGTTGCTTGTATCTAATAATAGATGGCCCAGATGTAAGAGGAAAATTTCAACTTTATTTGTAAAGGATTTTTCTGCAATATAGTGAAAAAAAGTTGGAATTGACTTTAAAAATCTTTCTTTATATTACTTGTTAGTCAATATTCTGAACTCACTTAATCAGCCTTAAATTTCTTTTAGAGCTTTTTTTTTCTTACTGTTGTAAAAAATGTGATACATTCCGACCTTAAACATTTTGGACTACTATTAAATGTAATAATGCAAATATGACTCATCGGTTCTCACCGGAAAACTTTTTCAATACGTTAGACTTTAAAAAAAAAAATGTCTTTTAAAAATGATTTCTAGAAACTGTTCTGAAAAATACTAATAACCAGAATTTTGCAAATTATATTATTGAGAATTTATTATGAACTTAAATATAAACAAATTAATTTGAAGATAGAATATTTTAATAACTGAAAAACAAATGATTAAATATTTTTTCCAGAAAGAACAGTTTCTTATTTGATTAATCAAGTCAAATTACAACACTTTTTTTTAAATAATGTTTGATAAGCTTGGATGGAAAATATCTTTAATATGATAATATTCTAACATAAAATGAAATATATCAAAAAATGGTTTTCCTTTTTAGTTCTTAGAAAGCCGGAAGAAATGTGTAGCATTACTAGGTTCTTTATCGATTTTAGAACGAACTTGTTTACGAATTACTTCTTTCGCAAGCGATTTCTCTTCAATGCAATTTAATCCTTCATTTTAATAGCAATGAAAAAAAACCACTTGCAGACAAAACAACTCTGATTAAAGATGAGTTCTTCTCTGAGTTTAAAAATATACATAATAATAAAAAAAAATTATAACAAGGATTAAAAATGCTACTTGCACAAGTCACATACTCTCTTTTTCAGTTTTTGAAAGAATAACGGTTTTGTCGTTTGGCATCAAATAGTAAGCCTAAAATATTTCCAGAGTAATGTTTTTGAAGTAATATTTACATTAATGAGCTTATGAACAAGTTATAACAAGGATTAAAAAATACTATTTTAATATCGTTTTTTGATCGATTGAACAGTTTGGAATTCATAGATTAGTTTTGCAGGAAAGGGGGTAGGTTTTGATTTATGTTATTTAAAAATTTAGATTATTACTTTTGTTTTGATTCAATGGAATTCTTTTCAATTTGATTCTTTATGACCAACGTTTATTAACATCAGGAAATACCTTAACGCATTTTATATTTATAAATTTAAATATATAGAAATGCATTTGAATATTATTATTAAGAAAAAATTCAAAGAATAATATAAATAAGAACTAATAGAATTGAATGCAAATAAGCATATAAGTGAAGATTATTATCCAAATAAAAAGAGTTCAAGAGAAAGATATTCAACAAATTCATTTATTCACATTCAATCATTTCATACCTCTAAGCAATTGCGATATTTACATTTCATATATCGTCAGAAAATAGTATTCATTGCAAGTTTCGTTTTTGTTTGATCACGGTCATAAATACACATGATGAATAGAATTCTTTCTTAGTAATAAAATGTAAATTCGTTATGAAAAAGTATTATGAATCTTAAAATCTTTAAAATTTCTATAAAAGTAATGTTTTGAGTTCAACAACAAAAAAAAAAACTTATAAACACATGTTACCTATGAGTTATTTATATATTTTATCTGTTTAATTTCGAATAATTGATTTCCAACGTTTTTTTTAAATACAGCTTTTATTTGTATATAAAAACGATCAAATAATATATATATTCTTAATTTTTCCTAACAAGTAGTTTTTATTTCCCTTTTCTTAGTAAAAACATTATATGCAAAACATATTATTTTCAATTTTATCATATTTCCTGTAACGTATTTACTTCTTCATTCACTGTTTTATATGTACTCTTTCGATTTGTTTTATCAAGAGATTCATTTAATTTGTATATATTAATAACGTACGTTTCGTTTTCATTTATTTTTTTTGTTGTTCTAATTAGTATATTGAAGCTGTGTCAAACAGAATACTCACTTACAATAATAAAAAAAAAAAAAATTAAGATACTTAAAAGAAATAACGAAAAGAACAAAAAGAATGCGTGAAAGAACAAGAACGAACGAAGTGATTAACATTTAACCTTAAATTCCTTAGATTGATGCATATTTTTTTCTATGAGTTTTATACTTTTTTTAATGATTAATGACGTTTATCTTTTTCAATTCCTACTATTAGTTCACACTCTACCTATATATAATATTTATATATTTTGTTCAAATTTTCAATCGTTAATAAAATACTTTTAATTCATCCACTCAAGTTCAAATACATTTTTTTGAAACTTGTAGTGGTTGACACTTGATGTTAATACATTTTTTCAAATATCAATTCACGAATTAAATTTAATTAATTAATTTTAGTTTTTTTTAGATTTAACTTGCATGTATCTAATAATAGATGGCGCCAGATGTAAGAGGAAAATTTCAACTTTATTTGTAAAGGACTTTTCTGCAATATAGTGAAAAAAAGTAGGAATTGACTTTAAAAAATCTTTTTTTGTATTAATTGCTAGTTAATATTCTGAACTCACTTAATCAGCCTTAAATTTCTTTTAGGGCTTTTTTTTTCTTACTGTTGTAAAAAATGTGGCACATTCCGACCTTAAACATTTTGGACTATTATTAAATGCAATAATGTAAATATGACTCATCGGTTCTCACCGGAAAACTTTTTCAATACGTTAGACTTTTAAAAAATGTCTTTTAAAAATGATTTCTAGAAAATGTTCTGAAAAATACTAAAAACCAGAATTTTGCAAATTATATTATTGAGAATTTATTATGAACTTAAATATAAACAAATTAATTTGAAGATAGAATATTTTAATAACTGAAAAACAAATGATTAAATATTTTTCCAGAAAGAACAGTTTCTTATTTGATTAATCAAGTCAAATTACAACACTTTTTTTAAATAATGTTTGATAAGCTTGGATGGAAAATATCTTTAATATGATAATATTCTAACATAAAATGAAATATATCATAAAATTGTTTTCCTTTTTAGTTCTTAGAAAGCCGGATGAAATGCGCAGTATTACTAGGTTCATTATCGATTTTAGAGCGAGCTTGTTTACGAACTACTTCTTTCGCAAGCGATTTCTCTTCAATGCAATTTAATCATTCATTTTAATAGCAATGAAAAAAACCACTTGCAGACAAAACAACTCTGATTAAAGATGAGTTCTTGTCTGAGTTTAAAAATATGCATAATAATAAAAAAAAATTATAACAAGGATTAAAAATACTACTAGCACAAGTCACATACTCTCTTTTCAGTTTTTGAAAGAATAACGGTTTTGTCGTTTGGCATCAGATAGTAAGCCTAAAATATTTCCAGGGTAATGTTTTTGAAGTAATATTTACATTAATGAGCTTATGAACACGGATTAAAAATACTATTTTAATATCGTTTTTTGATCGATTGAACAGTTTGGAATTCATAGATTAGTTTTGCAGGAAAGAGGGGTAGGTTTTGATTTATGTTATTTAAAAATGTAGAATATTACTTTTGTTTTGATTCAATGGAATTCTTTTCAATTTGATTCTTTATGACATATTATTTTATATTATTCTTTATGTTTATTAACATCAGGAAATACCTTAACGCCTTTTATATTTATAAATTTAACTATATAGAAATGCATTTGAATATTATTATTAGTAAAAAAATTCAAAGAAAACATAGACTTAAATAAGAACTATTAGAATTGAATATAAATAATCATATAAGTGAAGATTATTATCCAAATAAAAAAGAGTTCAAGAGAAAGATATTCAACAAATTCATTTATTCACATTCAATCATTTCATACCTCTAAGCAATTGCGATATTTACATTTCATATATCGTCAGAAAATAGTATTCATTGCAAGTTTCGTTTTTGTTTGATCACGGTCATAAATATATATGATGATTAGAATTCTTTCTTAGTAATAAAATGTAAATTCGTTATGAAAAAGTATTATGAATCTTAAAATCTTTAAAATTTCTATAAAAGTAATGTTTTGAGTTCAACAACAAAAAAAAAAACTTATAAATACAGTTACAGTTACAGTTATTTATATATTTTATCTGTTTAATTTCGAATAATTGATTTCCAACGTTTTTTTTAAATACAGCTTTATTTGTATATAAAAATGATCAAATGATATATATATTCTTTATTTTTCCTGACAAGTAGTTTTTATTTCCCTTTTCCTAGTAAAAACATTATATGCAAAACATATTATTTTCAATTTTATCATATTTCCTGTAACGTATTTACTTCTTCATTCACTGTTTTATATGTACTCTTTCGATTTGTCTTATCAAGAGATTCATTCAATTTGTATATATTAATAACGTACGTTTCGTTTCATTTATTTTTGCTGTTCTAATTAGTATATTGAAGCTGTGTCAAACAGAATACTCACTTATAATAATAAAAAAAATTAAGATACAATGCTCTACTGATCGTTTTATTCGTCTAACAAGTTAAATAAACGATTTTTAGTCCATAATTAATTACCTATATTTTCAAAATCGTTTATTTTGAATATTAAGTTCCGCCTTCAAATTATTAAATATCTATTGTTGAATTTCCATTATATAAAATAAACTCTCCTTAGTGTTACTTCATTAACTTTTTTTCTAGATTTGATATTGTGCATTCGGCTTAAATTGGCTCGTTTTGTAGTTTATCTGCTTGGTTTTTTTTTTTATTGAAAAAATGCCAAAAAAAGAATAGAAAATTTTATTTATTTACAGTAAATTTACAAAGAAAGACTTCACTTTAAATCTTTTTTTCTATCCAGTGTTTTCTTTTCTTTTTTTTTTTTTTTTTTTTTTTTGCATTTGAAATTTTATTATTAATGCGATGTTATATGTTTTTAAAAGTTGCCCACGTTGGAAGTTTAACAAAATTAAATTGTTAAAAATCAGATTTTCCGAAAAGGCGTAACGCAATAAATTAATTGAAAGATGGAAATATCCATATTATTAAATCAATTGAGTTTTAAACATAAACTTTCCCCAGCAGGGATCCACACACTTATGATATGAATGTCGTGGCCCATACACAAAACGTTTATATATATATATATATATAAATATAATAATATATATATATAAAATACACACAAGGTAATTATAATTAAAGTTTCACTTTCAAAATGCTGTAAAAAAAAGTACCATTCTTCACAATGTTCAAATTTGAACTGAAGATACTTGAAGAAGAGGGGAAACGGTATGGCAACCAAAAGAGTTCCATAGATTTTCCCATCCAACCTTGACTTGGTGGATGGGCTTTCCACTAACAATATCACACCTGATGTATGATTTAGAAATCATTTTTTCAGGTAAAAAAAAGCCGAAACAATCAAGCATATTGAACACTACAGTTGTCTTAATGTGCACCTCATGTCAAATACGTTGTGATTTCGATTCAAAATATCACTGGCAGCCGAATTCACTTTCTTTATGCCGCTTACAGCGCCATCTACTAATACACTTTTGAATTTTTTTAATGTGGTGCCGTTTCTCCCTTCTTCGAGTATCTTCAGTTCAAATTTGAACTCATTGTGAGGAGTGGTTAATTTTTTACTGCATTTTGAAAGTGGGACTTTAATTATAATCACCCTGTATATATAAACAGAAAATGTCCTAGGAGAACTGTATAAATTGTTGAAACACTGTCGTCTGTTTATCCGCTCACTGTTTTTATTTTATACAATCTTTTCTTCCAATAAGGAAAATTGTGCAAATTAGTTAAGTAAAGGTTTTTTTTTAACTCTGCTAAGATGTCTGTTATTACTTGGTATTAGCGAGTAATTTATCATATAAAAAAAAAAGTGACGCGTTTGTGTGTTCCAGTGTACTTTAAAATCTATAACAATCTAAAATAATATAAATCTTTAAAATCTATAATCTCTTAATGTTTTAATTAATCTTATAACTGAGCCCCTTAATGAAGACCGAAAAATTTCCTTAACTTTGACATTAAATATCTTTGTCACTTTTTTATCACACAGAAGTGAAACGTTTTTCTGTTATATTTGTCAGAATAAGTGTAAAGTTTAATTAAATATAATTATAGAGACCAGATAGACTGGTTAAAAGTTAAATTTTGTACTTTCACCAATATTTATTTTTTAAATATAACAATGTTAACTTGTAAATATTAAACTCATCTGAAATATTTTTGAGATTGGAAGTATACTACGACCAACGGTTGCGGAAATAAAGTCCTGGTAGCGATATTGTGTTGAGCCCTGTATATGCAATATGATCCAAAAGTTTTTCATTTGTAATATGAATTAACTAATAACTTTATAATAAATTAAAGCATATATTTATAATTACATTAGCAGAACCGGGCATACGCTGTCCTAGCAAAAAAAAGGCACTTTAGAAAATTACATATCGCGAATATATTTTCCATGTTCCAATATATGTGCATACTAATTTTCATGGATATCGTTTGAACGATATAGAAATTGATATACTGCAGCAGCATCTGGTGGCAACTTACAACAAAGGGGATAGCATAAAAACATTATCCATGTTTTGTCAAACACTCACAAAACATTTCATCAAAATCGGTCCAACCGTTTAGGAGGAGTTCAGTGACAAACACACGTACAAAAGAATTATATATTATATATAGAATTATATATATATAGTTGCGGATAGAATATATATATATCTATATATATATTCTATCCACAACATCAATTTTATTCCTTATTATAAAAGACGACATTTAGTATTAATAAAAATTAATTAAAAATGGAAATTATGTCACTGACAAGGCAAACGAATTGTTGCTGGATTTCTAGCATTTAGCATTGGATACGTAAAACAAAATACTCTTCTAAGCAATGCGAATAAAAATTACGAACAAAAAATAACCTAACTTTATATGTAATCAAATAAAAATCAATTTTATAGAAACGTACTAACGTCTTACTTACGCATTAACGCCACCGCAGCAGAAGCTGCGCTAATGCGCCAATAAAGAGCTGCCAATGCGCCAAAATAAAGACTGTTTTGAATCTATGTTAAACCCTATATCGACCCATTTTCCACCGAAATCCGATTGACTACTTTGTTTTTAAATAAAGTGTTTTGAATTTTGAAAGTGTTTTGGTTTTAAATAAAGTGTTTTATATATTTTATGATTTGTCACAAAAATTTTAAGTGTAGATTGGCGCCACTTAAAAACCGCCAAATCTGTAGCTGCGGCGCGTTAATATGCAAGTACCAAAAATTGTAATAAATCAGAATTGCTGACATAAATCTTATGTTTGTAAATATACTGCATTTTCGTACTCTCAGTCGAAAACTGACGAAATAAAAACAAACAAGAAAATCGTAAAAGTCTGATTTAATTCTGAAATTTTCAATATGTTTTTTTAATTGCTGTGTATTTCAAATATTACACGATACTAGGGAAAGTTACGCATAAGTAAAATACAAAATGGATAATTGTACTTTGTGCAAAACTACCCTGAACACGAATAGTAGTTATAATAACTAAATGGGATTCTTCTGGCGAATATATTAATTCAATTATTTTCTTATTTACAGATTAATTATTTATTATGATTAATTAATTTATTATTTTATCTTTTCTTATTCAATTCCTTCCATTAGTTCACACTCTCCCTATATATATCTTGTTCAAATTTTCAATCGTTAATAAAATACTTTTTGTTCATCCACTCAAGTTCAAATACATTTTTTGAACTTGTAGTGGATGACACTTGATGTTAATACATTTTTTTTTCCAAATATTAATTCAGTAATTAAATTTAATTAATTAATTTTAGTTTTTTTTTTTTTAGATTTAACTTGCATATATCTACCAATAGAGGGCGCCAGATAAAAAAATGAATGAAAATTATTTATAAATGACTTTCTGCAATATAGAGTGAAAAAAAAAAAAAGTAGGAATTAACTTTAACTTTTTTTTTTTTTTATATTACTTGTTAATTATCTTATTACAATTATTTAAAGAACTCAAAAAATTCTTTTTCCATATCCAAGTGTTCATATACAGTTAATATACCCATAACTATTAAAATTATTAAGCATAAGACAGGTTTGTGTAATTTAAGTATAATATTTTTTTACGTTTAGAAAACAATATTCATGATTACGAATTTCATGTTTTATCAATCACGAGGCGCAGTTATTATTCTTTATTTCTTACATTCATATATAATCCATTACTAGTTTTAATTGATTCAGAAAAAAATAATTTACAGTGCAAATAATTCTGAAAAAAAGAATAATGATAATATCAATAGCCAGATGAGATATATCATTGAAGATTGTAAGAAACATATAGATTTCTCAATGAATTCAGCTCAGGCATTTTCACATTTGTAAGTGAAACAAGACATTCTACTCGTTATTGCATCCACATTTCTAGGTAGACCAATGAAAATATAAAAATGCAGTTTATTTTTCTCATTTGTTAATACAAGATAATTGAAAATAATGGAACATCTTACAAAGTTGCGAAAAAAAAATCTCGATTTTATTTCATGTATTGACAAACCGCTGAGAATAGAATTGTAAGTAACTCCATAGGGCATGCTACAGATTGAATTCCATTTGGAGTTTTTCATGTATAGTTTTATGGACGGTTGTGTCTGTCAGATGCCTTATACTAATTTGCAGGAACTAAAGCGGCTTATCACGACTGCTATTAATTCATGCCTCTTCAAATGATATCGAATATTGGGTGGCATGATATCGAATATGGGTGGAAGTACTGCGAGCAACCTAAGAATCTCACATCAAATTTTATAAACATTTGTTGTTGCATTGTAAGAAGACATTTTATTGCCCGTAAAACATATGGGGAAAGGGGTTTTTCGTGTCTTTGACCACTTTTAAGTTTGGACATTTTCACTGAAATCTGTAATGTTTTAAAAAATATCCATATTTTTATGCATAGTATTTATTTACAAAATAATTGAGTAATTATTAAGTATTTAAGTAAAAAAATTAATTCAGAAGAAAAAAGAATGTTAAATTGTTTTAAAAGATCGTCTGGTGAAAGCAAAAACCATTTTATTTCAAAGTGAAGATAAGATTTTTCAAGAAAAAAAAATCCTTCGGAATTCTATAGGTTTTTTTTTTTTAAAGATTGGTGTTATGCGTTTTGTTCTTACATTAAATTCTAAATTTTATGGGTAACCTGTATATCAACGCATCCGATTAAAACATTTTTATATTATATTTCTATCTCTTCTAGTTTTTCTCTTTCATACTTAGCGTGTCCAGTAATTATTGAAAATTTTTGCATAACAATTAACATAATTTTGCATAAATGTGTTACTTTATAAATGCTGTAAGTGACCAAATCAATCATATTCTGGAAAACTTTTTAAACTTGTAAAATTCATTGATTGGAATTTTACTATAGCATTTGTATCTAAGCCGTGTATGGTTTTTAGCACAACTTATATTTTCAAAGATTCACATTAAAATTATTAAGTGGCATCAAATTAGGGCCGAATATGGATGTGGTCTTGATTCAGTGTTGTTCATGAATACGAATTAAATTATTTCTCAAAATAATGACGCGGTGTTTAACCATATTTATTAAAATTTGCTACGACAGCACTGCAACACTTAACACAATTATTTACATAATCATCTTAAAAGAAGTTCGTTTAATCCAATTCGTTCTTTACACCCTCCGTACTTACCTCTGCTAAATGGTTCATGCACTATTCTGATTTCTATAAAGCTATTAACATTCCTTCTTTAAAAGATTTTTTTTATTTAAAAAGTATTTTTATGATTAAAAATTTAACACAGGTGTGTTTTTGACACGCTTATTAATCATTAAAATACTGCAATCCAGAAGATTGACTCTTACGTTCCCAATTATGATTTAAAACGTCCGTGCAAAATTTTAATTTAATTTTTTAAATATTTTTTTTCTTCTCTTTTATTTGTTTATGATTGTAAGTTAATTTTATTATATTTGTAAATATATACTGGGCAATTTTCATTGCTTCAACTGTATTTACCCTGTCATATCAGAAATGGAGCCTCCGGTGGCTAAATAGCTCCAAAAGAATACGTCAACTAACCCTCCATACTGCCTGGGAACTCTTCTCTCGATTGTTGTACTCTCCGTATTGTCTCAAACTCTTCGTTCCAAACAGCACACTCCCTTTTCTCTTTCGTTCGCCTCCCATTCTCGGTTCCGAAGTCTAACGGGCGAAAAAACGTGCTAAGTTCAAAGTCTACCATAAGCGTCAATCCGTCCTTGAAATGAGAATCTATCAACTTTGAGCTCTTCTCCGTTGGCCATATTTTGTTTTGGGAAGACATGGTGGATATTTATTAAATCAAATAAGAGTAATTGCTCATTTTTTTTTAAAATGGTTTTCCAAAAATACTTCATGCTAGCAAGTGTTTCATGAAATATCTCTTCGTACCTCTAGAAATACCATGTAAATTTCATCATCATCATCAGATTATGTATTATATAACACTGCGCTATTTTCTACATACCAACTCATAGGTTGATCTCCATGCCAGTAAGTCATTAGTGCACATTCAGATAAATAATTAAGCTGATTAAGTTCGCTTTAGTTACTAAAATGAGGCATACCTAAGAAAATAAAAACAATAAATAAATGTTTTATTGATAATTAAATAAATACAAGATTAATTGTGTTTTATATTTCCCCATGTTTAATTGGTGTTTGAAAAATAAATGTAATGAATACAGAAAAATTATAATGTTGTATAGAAATTTACGATTTCATTTTAATTTGCCACACTGGATCTCGTGTTGGAACAGAACTCATCTAACATTTTATATCATATATTATTATTGCTGTCATCTTTCGTAGTAGAAAAGATATACTATTATAAAAATTTTTAACTGATTATTTTTATATTGATAGGGTATTTAATCTTAAGAATGCCCATAATAGAGATTGAATATTTTATTTTTTTAGAGCTCGATGAGAAAATCATTTATTATGTTCTTGAATAATTTAAAATTAATTAAATTTTTTGAAGTATATTATTTCTAAATATATTTAATAATTACATAAGGTATTTTTTTTTAATATTTTGTAGAGTAAATTTCAATTAAGTCAAGTTGCCCGTGAAGATGTTAATTGGTTTGATTTGTCGTTTTACGGTAATTTTTTTTTTTTTTTTTTTTGCACACTTTAGGCTAATTAGACCGAGACCTAATATTCGAGAAGTCACAATATCCTTTAAACGTAGTTGTATATTGCACCAACGACTTATTACGTAAATATAACATAAGTAAACCGTCATTAATATTGATGAAATATAAAAAGTAGTTTTCAGATAAATTATTTAAAAAGTTCTTCTGCACGTTTTTGAAAAATTCACAGACATTATAAATATACACTTTTGAACTCAAAATGGACTTAGTCTGAAAACATTAATCAAAATGATTAACATCAGAGAAACAATTCTAAAACACCACAGACTTTAATTTAAAAACATTTCGATTAAATCAGTAAAATCAATTTTTAAAAGTATATTAATGAATAAGAACAAAAGGAAAAAAAAATTGTGGTATATACATACATACCATTTATTTCGATTTACTCAGTTAGACTTGTGATTTCTTAACAGTTTTCCGATTTTAAGAAATCAAATGAAAGATCTCAAAAAATTAAAATTTAAAGTATCTCGTTTGTAAAATCACTATTTCTTATTAAACTAAAGCTTCTGTCAGTTCTATTATCCTATTAATAAATTTTTAAATATAAATAGCGTTTTTAGTAGCGAATATTTTTATGTTATTCTTCATAATTTTTATAGCAAAAAAAATATGCGTTGTTTTCCCAATTGGTATTCTTCAGTTTTCTTTTATTTTAAATTATGTATTTAATTACAACTGGTTCAAATGCAGGGCTACAGATTTTTGAATCAGAAGTTGTACCTATAGATGTGCTAGGTCATCTAATCAACAATAAATAACAATCTAAATTACAAACATTATTTTTTTGGTACCTAAAAGAGCCAAATTGCAACAAGTGTTTACCTGTTATAAATATATTAATATATTTCAAAAATATTATTTCAGTTATGTAATGTTGATATTCGATAGTAAAATGTCTTTTTTTTTCCTCTATCTTCTAGGTACTGACTCCTGTTTTTCTCACCTTTCTTAAAAAGAGACAATTATTCTAATGTAATAAAAATATCATCCTAGGAAAAGTTTGTGATAAGAATTATGTACAGAAAGGAGCATCCAAGTGTGTTTCGACACCGTCATTCTTCACGCTTTGAGAAACCACCAAATTTTCCTCCTCTTTATCCACCTTCATTTCCTGTGAGACGACCTTTTTTTTCTAGAAGGAGAATTTTGTGTAACAGGTTCCCAAATCAAGGTTTTAGGCCTTTTATTCGACAGCCGGCATTGGATTATCGACCTGCAAGAATGCCACGCATGAATTCAAATTTTTCAGGTCGCAAAATTACAACGATTTTGCACAAGGAAACAATACTGATCAATCAACAATATCTTTCACTCCTTCAAACAATTTTGAAGCTTCTAATGCAAATTCGCGCCCGTATGTCCCTGTTCAAAAGGATAATTTAAATACTGATGGATTCGCATGTTCCAATTTGGTTTCTTCTAGCTTATGTGAATTGAATTTCAATAGTAATGAAGACTTGTGGATTGAAACTCAGGCACCAAATGGTAGAATATATTACTATAACGCAAACTCTCGTGCAACTTGTTGGGATAGACCAGAGAACGTTAAAATAATTAATCTTAATGAAGTTAAAGCCTTGACAAATGCGTACCCTGTTACTCCAAAGCCAGAGGTTAAAATGCAAAATCCGGAACCTGTTTATACGCCCATAAATCAGCAATCTTATGTAGCACCCTTTCCTCCGGCTTCTACTGTTGCTGGAATGTCACCTGGACTATTTGTATTTCCGCCTCCAAATCTTTACAGTTCTCCCCCGTTCCAGATGGGCCCCTCATCTACACAAAATCCGTTGAATGTTTCTTCTATCCCGATTTATAACTTTGATATGGGCAGAGAGCCTTGTGTTCAAGAAAATGTTTCTGTTGATGAGAAAGACTTTGTGCCTTTTAATCATCAGGACACAGGAAGTTATAATATGCAATGTAATTCAGAAAATCTCCCTCATGATGATCAAATTTCTGGTCATGCAGACAATAACTCTGATTCAAATGACCCATCGCTTTCTGACATGCAAAAATCTGATGAAGCCAAACAAATTTATCTTCTCCAAGAGATGGAATCACCTTTAAATGCAACTGAAGATCATTCTATTTCTGATAAGGAAATTGAAATGAAAATGGAAGCCTTTGCCACAAATGAAAACAGTACTGATTGTACAGCTGATATTCAAAACTTTCTTCAAAAGGAAACAGAAAATAAGGATTCTTCAGAAAGCAATGCCAGTAATGCACCTATTGACAAATCTCGACCTGTATGTAGTATACCAGTCCCTGGAAGTAAGTGGTGTATTGTATGGACGGGAGAAGAAAGGGTATTTTATTATGATGCTGAACTTAAAATATCTGTTTGGGAAATGCCCGAAGAACTGAAGGACAGGCAAGATGTGCAAAAATTAATTGAATCACCTCCCATAATTGAAGAAATGAAAGAATCAAAAACCTCCCCCGAGTCGAACGCAAAAAAATCAAAATTGAAAATGAAACAAATTTTGATTCAAGTAGTAAAACTGAAGTGATGGACAGTGAAAGCACAGAAACGAAGATTGTAGATGAAACAACAGAAAAAGAAGATATCCCACATGAGACTCGTGTCCAGTTGTTTTGCAAATGCTTTCAGAGAAAAATATATCTGCTTTTTCAACCTTAGAAAAAGAGCTCCATAAAATTGTTCTTGATTCTAGATATGTATTGCTTTCTCCAAGGGAGCGTAAACAAAAGTTTGAATATTATCTTCGTGAAAACTAGAAGAAGAAAGAGTTTCAAGACAGAGAGAAATTCTAAAAAATTAAAAGAAGAATATAAAAGTCTTCTACGAGAAGCCAACGTGAATATAAATATACGTTTTACTGATTTTGCCCATCAGCACGGCAAAGATCCGCGTTTCAAAGCAGTGGAGAAACTTAAAGATCGAGAAGTTTTGTTCAATGAATTCGTCGACAGTCTCCACAATGATTCCAAGAAAAATTTAAGTGAAGAACAAAAGACAGCCTTTTGAACCTGTTGAAAGAGCAAGACAGTATTCACAAACACAGTTGTTGGTCTGATGTGAAAAACGAAATAAGTAATGATGGTAGGTATTTATCTATTAACAATGAGGCCATTAAAGAAAAACTATTTAAAGAGCACGTGAAAAGCTGTTTGGTACATGGTTCAGATGCCCAAAAAGAAAAGGAAGATAGAATTAATGCCAGCATTCAAATTCGAAAGGAAGAAGTGCAGCGTGATTTGTCTTACCATCTCAAAGAGCGTAACAAAGAACGAGAAAATCATAAATATGAAGCCACAATAAATAATTACAAAGCTTTACTGGTTGATCTGGTGAAAAGATCTGATATGTCATGGAGGGATGCGAAAAACTGATGAAAGCAGATCATAGATGGTCGGATATAAGTGAACTACGATACGAGAAACTTGTGAAGTACTTTGATGAGCATATCGATTATTTGATTATGAAGAAAAAACAAAAGTTTCGTCAGTTTTTAAGGAAATACCAGAAATCAATTTGATTTCAACGTGGAAAGAAGTTAAAAAAATAGTTTTGAGTGATCCGAAGTGCAGGCAGTTTTCTAGTGACGAGAAAAATGTGAAAAAGAATTTAAGGAATTTGTGAAGCATAAATTAAAAGCTGCTAAAGAAGATTTTAAAGACCTTCTAAAAGAAACTAAAATGATAACCCATGCTTCGAGAAACCTTATAAAGATTTCAAATCATCTTGAAAGTATTGAAAAGTTCTTGAAAATGACATACGTTATTTAACATTAAAGTGTATAGAAAAGGAACGAAAAGAGATTCTACTTTCATATATTGATAAACTCTATTACAAAGGTCCTCCACGCCCTCCTACAGCGACAGAACCTGAAAAACGTTAAAATTAATTAATGTTTTATAAAGAAGCATTTGTGTAACGTCTTTTGTGTTAGCAAATACTTGCACGCACAAAATTTGATCATATTTGTAAAGAATATATTTTTACAAAAAATGTCACTAAATGTTAAATATAAAATCCTTTGTTTGAATACGGCTTATTATTTTTTTTTATTTATGAACATGAAAATGAAATTGGAATGTTTCAAGAACATATTGTTTTATTGCTAGTAGATGTTAAATATATAATTATTAATTTCTGAAAAATATTAATTACCATTACTAACCTTAAAAGAATTCAGAAATATTAACACACATAATACTAGTAGTATACTAATTTTTTATTTAAGCTCTGTTAATACAAATATTTAATATTATTTTTTTATCTTTATAGAACTTTTTCGTAGGAAACCTGTAGAGAATAAAGAAACTTATACAGATCAATCTATAGAGAAATAGTAACTCTTCCATCGTGTTAATTCTATATTAAAAAATTATTGGGATTAAAAGTTCGTTAGAATTTAGCTGAAATGCATGATGAATTTTTTTATTTGTATTGCTAAATTTCTATTGAATAACGACGAAAAGAAGATTTTTTTTTTTTTTTTTAAGTTGATGACTTTTTGCTTGGTACAATGACCTCTTTAAAAGTTTTACGGTGAGGAGTGAAAAGTTTTTAGTGCTTCTCATAAAGTATCTTCTTTCTACATTTCAGTTAACATTCAGTTGAACAATCTAAGTTCATGCTCTTTTTTTTACAACACTTTATTAACTTCATCTAAGGGCAAGACATTTTTCATCTCCTTCATTATCTCTTCTTTTTCACTGACGGCTGGAATGACGAATTTAATAATGCTTTCAAAAAAAAAAAAAGCGTTAATAATTTCTCCATTTTTTTTGGTTAGAGACCATGTTTCAGTAAACATGAATCATAAGTTAAAATAGGTTTTATTAGAGAATTATAAATATGAAATTTGTTTTCTTTTAAAATTGATTAAAAACATTTCTTTAAACTATAAAAAAATAATAAAGTTTAATTATATATAGCTTACTAGAAGTCCCGGTCACGCGTTGCTGTGGCTTTCTTGTATTTCGTTCAATTATTAGATACTATAATTGGTATTGTTAAGGAAGTAATTGGTAAAGAATGATGAAAATATCAAATTAAGCTTCAACGAATAGAAAATGTTTAATTTTTATTAATTTAATGAATGAGGTAGATTATGTTGATTTTTAACACTGTTTTATGATTATTTTACCTAATTTAATTTTTAACAATCATTACTTTCATTTAACTAAGAACTAAGTGATAAACACTATTTCTTGTTAATCTGTCTTTCGTCAAAATAAATCAATTCGATGGTTTTTCAATACGTGAGCATGCAACATACAGCTGCCCATGGGAGAAACACGGATTCTCCAAGTCCAAGCCACAAATAGCCGTTGTCTGCCCTTGCGACTTATTTATTGTCATCGCAAAAAAGCCAAACGTATCGAAAATTGTAGACTTTTGAAAGGTATTGTAGATTCTGATGGTATCATAGGTAGGTACAGGACGACTTCGCCTTTAAACTTTCCAGTCAATATCGTTGCTTCAAGTACGTTTCCGGTAATTCTTCTGGTGACAAATCGTGTACCGTTGCATAATTTTGGTGGATTTAAGTTACGCAATAGAATGATCGGTGAACCAATTTTCAGACGAAGATTGTGTGACGGCATTCCTGGCATATCCAGAGAATTTAAAAATTCAATCAGAAAATTGACAATCTGGTTTCATCAGCAATGGTGTCGATTGACTTAAAAGTCATCAGATTTTTTGTTTGTTCCAACGCAGCTGGCAACCACTCAGACAATTGCCTTTAATGCCTTAAGGCAAGCGCTACACAAACGTTACTCGCTTAGCACTACCCAGGAGGTGCATGCAACTTGAAGATAGCCACGGACGCGGAGTAACAATACCCCGCAACGCTCGACGATCCTGTTAGACCGGGACCTACGGTTTAAAGTGGATTCCGAACCACTACAAACATTCATGGCACCGCCGAGACTCGAACCCGAATCCTGTGGTACCGAGCCATTCAGCCCCTAAAACTCATTAGATTGCCTGACAATAAATTTTGTATTTGACAGTTAATTTCATCAACATCAACATTTTTTGCTGCCAAAATTGCACGATTACTGAGCCAATTATGGTCTAAGTGATTATTAAGAATATCCGGAAATACACTCTCAATTAATTCATTTTTGAATGAACAACAGTGCAGAAATTGTCTGGCAATTGGATGCATTGCATATTTTGATGTAGTCTGATTGTACTGTTTCCAGTATCCAGTAATTGATTTGAAAATACTTGTTCCAATGGATCATTATGTAATTGTACTCGCATATTTATGGTCAATCGAAGTGTTTCAACGTTTTTCCATAAAAATGATTGTTTTAAACATGCGTTAATCTCATCAGCAAACGTAGAACCAGGAATGACAGGTAATGCGGCCAAAAATTGATACTGTTACAAAACATGACAACTCAAAATCAAATCAATATTTTTGAAATTTCTAAGTTTGTATTTGTTTGTACTAACATTTTACAGGGAATACACCTCTGGTAAATTTATATCTTTATTATTTATTATTTTGTGCTAGTTTAAATACTGTCGACACAAAATTCTTTCAAAATTTGCATGTAACTCAAGCTTAACATTTAAAATCAAAAATATTTATGTAGCTATAATCATTTCAGAGGTTTATTACCTGTAAACATTTATGAAAAACATAAATACAAAGTTTTGTAGCATTTGGATCAAAATTACTTGTGTTATGGTGTTGCACATGAAAACAAAAATCATAAAAATTCATTCTGAGAAAAAGCTAAAAACAACTTTTAATTAGAGATATTAATTTTAAAAATGCTGTAAATATATTAAAATGCCATTAAATTATCAAGTTCATAGTCTTATTTATTAAAAAATATAGTTTTGTTTTTTCCTTAAAGCTGTAAATATTTTCTGAGCTTTGTTTTGAAAATGTTAAAATTTGCTCGACAAAATTTTTTTTACAACTGCAAAGGCTTTTTTTAATATGAAATTACCTGAATTTAAAATATCTAGCCTTTTTGCAAGTGTTTTGATTAAATATATTCAAAACCTTTGAATTTCACATAAAAATATCAACTTTAACTATTTTTATACAATGTATTCTTTAAAATATGGATAAACATTGCAATAATGTGATATTGTTGCAAAACTTGATAATTCAAAAATAAATAAAACATGAATAGTTTTTCCTTTGCAAGTATTTTTTTGCTGGGAATATCCTTATGTAGGTAATATACTGTTTTCAAATTTATATCTTAATTATTTATACAGTTTTGTATGCTTAAAGTTTGTGGACATAAACTTTTTTTTTACAAATTTACAAAAATTCTTAGTTTAAAAACTGAAATAAAACTAATTTATGAATTTAGGTTAATTTCCATGTTCTATTCCTTTCATACATTTAAAGAAAACTTTTACATGAAGTTTCAAAGCATTTAGAACAGAAATATTAGTATTATGGTGTTTTGAATGAATACAAAATGCATAAAAATTCAAATAAGAAATAATTAAAACCAACTTTTAAATGTAAATAAAAACAAATGTACATACATAAAGACGTTATTGAGCTTTAAATTCTCCTTTATTAATCTAAACACTTATTTATTTGTTTTGTTTTCTTTAAATAACTTCAATTTAAAAGTACCATTTATCAATTTTTCTTCGACAATATTCAAATCACTCAAATTCTTTGTTTTTCAAATAACAAAAGTTTTTTTTTTAAAAAAAAAATGTCCTTGATTTTTAATTTGCAACTATTATAATACCTTATATAAAATTTTAATGTTATCATTATATCAAATAATTGCAGAGTTTACTACATTTCCACACTTTTCAAAAAATCCTTAAAATTCATCATATTTCTTTAAAATTATATTGTCTATATTATATTATCTTGCAGATCCCATTTCATTTTAGAATTCTTAATCAAATAAAACACATGTTGACAAACTTTAAGCATAGAAAAGTTCAATGTTTTGATTCACAACTTTTCATTTAATATATTTTATTCCAATTCAAATTCAAATTTACAAAATATGTTTTTCTTCTTCACAAAAAAATGTTTTATTATTTTATGATGAAAGAAATCACAAAACAAATGGAAAAGTTAATGAGCTTTAAATTCTCCTTTATTAATATAAACACTTATTTAGTTGTTTTGTTTTCTTTAAATAACTTCCAACTTAAAAGTAACATTTATCAATTTTTCTTCGACAATATTTAAATCACTCAAATTTATAACTCAAATTCTTTGTTTTTCAAATAACAAAAGTTTTTAAAATAAAATGTCCTTGATTTTCAACTTGCAACTAATGTAATACCTTTTACAAAATTTTAATGTTATCATTATATCAAATAATTGCAGAGTTTACTTCATTTTCACACTTTTCAAAAAAATCCTTAAAATTCATCATATTTCATTAAAATTATATTGTCTATATTATATTATCTTGCAGATCACATTTCATTTTAGAATTCTTAAACACATGTTGACAAATTTAAGCATAGAAAAGTTCAATGTTTTGATTCACAACTTTTCATTCCATATATTTTATTCAAATTCAAGCTCAGAAAATAAAAAAAATATTGATAATCAAATCAGGTAATACTTACATACATTTGATTTATTTCGCATAGAAATAATATAAATTTCATACAATATAATTTTCACAAAATTTAAAAGTAGAACATAAAACAATAATATGCAGAACATGAGAATTTTGCGGTTATGTAGTATAGGCATCGAGACACGGCGCCATCTAAAAATAGTCCTTATATTGTTCGAAAAATGAAGCTACGAATTCCTCTAATTGAGGTATTGCAACCCTAAAGAAATTGGCGAAAATTCAGGGTTGCAAGATTGACGCCTTCCTCAATGCTAGATTTTAACCGATTTTGCATTTAAATACTAAAAAAATCTGAATAAAAACTGTCCTATGTCTCAAGTTGGAACAAAACACACATTTAAAAAAAAAGTTAAAAAATCGCATGGTTAGTTTCGGAGTTCATCGCGAACAAACATCGTGACACGGGAATTATATATATTATAAATATATATTTAAACTATATAAAAAAATCCTGATAGACGGCTAAAATTGATTTTGAACTTTATTGATTCAATCAATTAGAGTTCCTAGTTAAACAGAAGCATTTACAGGCTAAACACGATGAAAGCCAACATCCTATGACGGCTGAATCTCACCAACGTCTTTTTGAACACATGCATTTCATTTTGTCTTCATTCACAATCAGACCCATATAGTTGGCAGCCTTCTCAGAACACTGAATGCCTCGTTTAAAGAGGGTTGTTTCTGACAACAATATCAATGTCACCTGTTCGCCCACTATAGTAACTCATGGTGGATTATATATTGTGGTTCACTTTTCACACATAATAACACAGTCAGTAATACACTTTATTTTATTTTCTTTTAGTAGCCATAACCACTCGTGGCCGTGCTGTTTATTAATCGTCTCTGTAATGAATCTAACTTTCTTAATGCAAATTCCGAAACATTTAGGATCTTCTTTAACGGGCATCTTAATCATATATTTCCCTTATTTATCTCTATAAAGATTTTTTTCTTCTAATGCCGCTGGCAAATAAACCGTGATTTTTCGCCATAAGGGCTGTACCGATGTTACTCACTTTGCATTACCCAGGGGGCGCGTGTAACTTGATGGTAAGCCACGGACGCGGAGTAACAATGCCCCGAAGCGCTCTACGATCCTATTAGGACCGGGACCTACAGCTTAAAGTGGATTCGAACCACTACAAACACCCATGGCAATGGCCGGGATTTGAACCCGATACCTGTGGTACCGAACGCCAGAGCGCTAGCCATTCGGCCATCAGGCCCATCTCTATAAAGATTATTCTTATAATATTCTTTACATATCAAGGTTTCATTATTAGAGGGGATGTCAGTTTCTATGTTTTCTAATTCACAGAAGGATTTAACAGTTTTGTAGAATTGCTCATAATTATCTCTAATTAATCCATAATGAATATTCTCATTTAAATCACTAGGAAATAAGATAACTGAAGCAAGAATTTTGTAAAACTAAGCTAAATTCAGAGAGACGTATTGGTCCTAGTCTCAAAAGGCTATAAAAACCTCTACGCCTAATAAAATATCTATTCTACCTGAGATCCTTGATCTAAAGAGTGTTCTTACTTCATATGAATTTCCTGAATCATCACTTAACATTAAGTTGTGCCCAATAAAATAGTTTTTACTTCATTTAAGATATAAGTCGTACAAATAATTTATTTCTGTTTTCAGAAGTATTTCCACTTGTTGTTTAAACTCTTGAGAATAGGAAATGGGGGTTTTTGAAATGATTTCGTTACTTTTCTTTTCTATGCAACTCATTAGGAAATAATATATTCCTATTCTCGGAGCAGGCGCCTGTTCGGGGGTAAAATCATTCCTACGCTATCCATCATTCCTACGCTTACAAAAACAAGATACTTTTGATGTGCAATTGGAAATTCAACAATTAATCTGTAAACAATAAAGCAAATATGGTTTGTTTTACAAGCTCAATTCTCTCATTCATTGAGATATTAAATAATTTGGACAATTAGATATGTGGTGGTTTTTAGCACGTAAAAAAACAATTTGAATCGTTTACGTCCTAAACAAAAACGTTTACAATTTAGAATTTTTAAAATTAGTTTTACTCTTTTGAAGCTACTTTTGCTTTCGAAAGTTGGCTTCTCATGCGAGGAAACATAAATATCACATTCTTCAGCTAAATGCTTTGGGAGGAACCAACTATCTGCTTATTTTATACTAATATAAGATACGACTTTTCTATCTGAAATAATTTATCGGAAGCTATCAATTGTTTTAATGTTTAGATTCAGACGTCTTTCTTAATTTTAAATAATACTCAAAATTAGTTGCTAAGGACGACTCAAACTGCACATATTTATTTAGGCGATAAGCTATCTTAAATTATGTAAGCTTGTTTGTAGTGAAGGCTCATATTCTCGCAACACAACTGACTTCATTTTCTCATAGTTCGAAATATCTTCCCTTAAGTTATTATATTACACGCTCTTACCCTTAATGAATTTAACAGAATCTTAGCTTTATAATTCTCGGGTACTACTTTAGCATAAAAAGCACGCTCTAATGAAGTAAAGAAAAACTCACACTTACAGTTAAGTAAAGATTCTAACAGTTAAAATTTTAAAATATTTTTAACCCTTGATTAGTGAAATCTGGTTTGACTTCGCCTTCACACACTTCTGATTTTGATATGTTTTATTTGGATCTTTCCAAATTTATTTTTCCAGATCAATTGAACATTTCTCTACTTGTTTACGATTGTCAATAAACATGTTGGTAATATCTTTGACAAAGTTTAGTCTATTTTTAAAAATGTCACTCTTTTCAGTTGCATCATTTTAATCTTCTCTAATTAACTTGTCAGAAACAATTATTTTGATACTAAGGCAATGAGCCTTAAATCATAATCTTTTTTCCCCCCTCTTTTAAGCATGTTCTGTGCACTAAATTGCATATATGGATCTTAAAATCCCACTTACTTCTATCACAAAGCGTTTCACTTGAAAGATCCACCGGTTCGAGCTCCAATTTCCTGTTCTATAGGACCAAAGTGTCCTGGCTGCACTATGGTAGCTCGTGGTGGGCATTATACTAGGGTTCACTTTTCACAAATAATAACTTACAATGACAATAATAATACTCTCTCAATAGCCATAACCACTCGTGACCATGCTATTTCACTCGCAGGTTACTAAAATTAACTTTTTCACGCTAGGCATGTCTGCGCGCCCGGGGCTAACATCACCATTATTTTGTCCCATGTATCACAAATGACTTCTCAAAGGCGATATTAAAAAGAAGGCATGTCAGTGAGGCACCCTATGGAACATTCCATATACACAACTCCTCAAAGAGGCTTCCAAAAATAATTTAATACTACAAGTAGTTTCACACATGGTAGTCATTGCAAGTACAATAACGGAATCTACTGTGATTGAATAAATTTCTTTAAAATCTCAAAAGAATTTGTAAAAAACATTCTGTTTTCATAAGAATAATAAAATTAGTTAATGTTATTTGTTACATGATTTTAAGAAATTGATTTCACTAAAATAAAATATTCCATGAAACTAAATAATTTGTAACTATATATTTTAATTGAATTTTTAAAAGTAACGTCCCCAAAAATTTGTTGACATTATTTAAAATAATATGAAATGATGCTTGAGGGGCTTATTAGTTTAGATCGTGAACATGTAATTATAAGTATAAGTATTATAAGTATAATGAACAACATTTATTTGTGAAATAACACTGTCAATTACAAAGCGAGAAGTCATACCGATTTAATTCTTTAAAAACATTTGATAAGGGCGGTGTTGTTTGTTAATATTTATTTTAATTATCATTTGACCTTACATACCCTAGTTTTCATAGAACAAAGTTATGAAATATGTTTAAACATTAAAACAGAAATGCTCTAAAGAAAGTTTGGTTTTTTTTTTTAAAGAAAGTTTTATATTTAACTTACAATTTTATTTTTCTTGTAATTTAACATTGTAAGTAAAACAAATATTTAATTTCAATTTAACTTGAACAATTAACATAACTAAACAATTTTAATAAAGATTTTTAGAATGCACTTTCGAGCATTGACCCATGAGCCAGCTAAGCTTGTTGCTCACTTTATAATAGAACCCTTAACCCAGTTAAAAATCAATCCAATAAACAACACCAAAATGACACCATTTCGTTTATACCAATATGAAAGCAGGATAAGGTGTAAGTTGTTTAAAGAAAGTTAACATGATGGCATAATGAATAGCGAAAAGGCTGCACTTCAAAAGCATTAAATATAAAAAAAAAAAAGATTGTATTGAGATTATTATATTACTTTTGGTTCCTATTAAATAAATGTTACTTTCACCTTTTATTTTAATTCCTTTTCTTAAATTTTGAGGGCAAATAAAAAATATTTACTCTTAAATTTGTGTTAGGAAAAGCAATGAATTCTGATATTGATTTTTATACTTTTTCTCATACAAATTTCGACATTTATTTCTTGCTATCTTTTTTAACTACATAAATGTTATATGTTTATATAATAAATATTTTTCCGATTTTTAAGACCGTTTAATTTTTGTAGCTCTAAATTTTTAACTAACATATTTCTTGTTTTACTTAATAGTTATACTGCTGTGCAGGCCAGCCAATAAAAATGTCCATGAAATAGAGAAGTCAGCCTTGAAAAGGGAATGCTACTTTCATCTCTTTAAAAGGATGCGTAACAGAAGATGAAGTGAACTGAAATAAGTCGTAAACATAATCTCAGCTGTTTGACAGAACAAATTGTTCATTTTCAAAATTAAACCCGGTAAGTTTATTCTGAAATTGATTTTAAATAATAATTATTTTTTGACTTAAATCTAACATTTGAAAAATTTATCGATATTTTTTATATGTTTTATGTATGATCCTGTATTTGAAGTATTAATTTTTTTTTTTTATTAAGACATCTTTTTTGTTTCGGTTTATCAGTACATTAAAATTAAAAAAATATGAAAAAACATTTTTTTCGATATTTATTTTATTGTGTTTTGTATCACTGAAATTTTTTGTGCAGCCTTATGTTATAATATTATGATTATTTTTTGTTACTTAATTTAATAAGCATCAATAAATTGGTTTGTATGGTAATGCGAAAAATAGAATCTATTATATATATAGTAAAATTCATTTTGTTAAAAAATTTTGTAATAGTGTTTTCATCTTAGGAACATGGATTTAATGTCTTATTTAATTTTTTAAATATAATTTTGCATTTTACAAATTTATAATATTTAAACATTCTTAATATTAATATTTTCTAGTTAATAAATATTTATAAAAATGTCTTATTCTTGCATATGATTCATAAATGCAAAGTTTCCTGTATTAAAAGCCAGAATTTTCTATTCAAAATATTTCTACAGATATATAGAAATATTTTGAATAGAAAAATTCCGGTATTTAAAACCTTAATTTTGAACTAAAATATCAGAATACTTTTTTTTTTATGTTGCATATTTTTCTAAAATTATACTAAAACATAAAATATATATTAATGTTTTTTGAAAAAAAAGATGGGTTAGCTGTTGGGTTCTCTGTGTTACTAAATTTAATAAACATCGATTATATAATTTATATCATCGTAATTTTATAAATTGGAAACAAAAAATGTTTTGGAATAAATATTTTGAGTAATGAAAAATCTTATCTGAATGGTAGAAAGGAAGTTTTAAAATATCACTTCTAGCATTTGAAAATGTAATTGCATAAATATATTTTCCATTTTATGGTTTTTAAATTACAAATTGTAGTCACGACCCCTTAGAAAATTCTACATAAGCATATGTTTTATGTCAGTCAGTTTACGTAGACAACTTTTCGAAGTTGTGACATGTAATATTAACAGTTATTTTTTTCTCATTTTTCATAAAAAATTTTAAAGTTTTTGTTAAGGACTTTCTGGTAGCTGTAAACATTTCATTAATTTTAATTTAGCTCAAATTCTATTCATTATTTATCATGAATCTAGTTTCATAATTTTTAAATGGTAATAAGAATAAAATTTCGAAAAGATTTATTATCGTTGAGATGACTTATTACCATATATTATATATAATTGTCATATACCTTATTATTTCGTTATCCTTCTTATCTTCTTCGTAACCATTAAGATAATTTTTTCGTATTATAATTTTATTTTCAAAATTTCATACTTATATTGTTTAGTACTTGTATGCTTACATATTATAACAATAATTTTCAAGCATAGTGCCAAGCACAACTGCTTATTAAAGAAATTGATCTGGAAATGTGTACTAATCGAAAAAAAAAAAAAACCTTTCTCTGATAATGGCCTGAAACAAAACAAATATTTTTATATTTATTAAAATATTTTAAATGTTATTGATTGAGTTAAATAATTGTACAAATAATGAATCACAGCATAATTTCCTTATTCTATTTTTACCTGCAAAGTTGATACGAAACACTCAAAATTTGCATGTTCGTAAATAATTTGTTTTAGCAGATATATTATTTGGTTTGTTACGAGATTAAGAATCACTAAGTTTTATTTGATTTTATAACTGGTTTATCGTTGAATAATAAATCTGCATAATTTACATTATGTTTAATAAGTTTTTTATGCATAAAGTATAAATTTTCATTTATTGAATAAAGTTATGAAATATTTTAACTCTTCTACTAATGATCTTTGAGTATTAATACTTTGCTCTTTTAATTTAATAATGAGGAATGAACTATATTAAAATTACTAGATATGAAATACTCAAACATTCATATTGATATTTACATTTAAATCACAAATAAAAACATTATGGCTCAAAGATATTATAATAAATTTAATGTTTCACTTTTTATACTTAATGTTATGATAAATAATGCAAAATTTATTGCAAGCATTTTAAATTACTTTCAATTAAAAATTTTTAATTTATTGGTAATTTACTCAGTGCATTAAACTTTCATCTACAATTATTTAATTAACAATGACCCCAAACATGCTATAAAAAAATGACTGTTTCGATGGCTTTTCCCCAGATTTAAATTTGCAGCCTACAAGCAGTGTGTGGCATATCTTGAAGAGCCCGGGCCCTGCCTGGCAGCATCCAGGCACCCAAATATAGTATGAGGTTTTGGCATAAAACCCATGTACGAAAAGGTATGCCCAATGATTACCGAAAAGAAGAGACAGAGAAGGATATTTGTAATAGACATGACAATTATATAATATGTGTAAGTCATCAACGATAATAAATCTTTTCAGAGGCCTATTCTTATTACATTTAAAAAATTATGAAACAAATTCATGATAAATGTGAATAGGGTGAGCTAGAAAACTTGAGATCCTTAACAAAACTTACAAAATTTTTTATGAAAATGAGAGAGAAAATGCTTATTGTGGCCCATGTCTGGCACCGGTTTGTCATGCGGCTGACATAAAGCAGGCACTTCTAAGGGAGCCATGACTTTTGTTAATTTAAAAGCACCATCAAAATGGAAGGCTGTTGTACAATTACATTTTCAAATGCTAGAGGGCGTATTTAAAACTCGCTTCCCTGCGACTCAGGTATTTATTCCAGGCTTACTGACCAATTTATAAGGTACGATGATATGTCGATGTTTGTCGTAGTAACACAGAGAACAACAGCCATCTTTTCAAAAAACATTGGCTATATGACATTATGAAGAAAATGCAGTATAAAAACCATTCTATATGTTTACAGGTTCATAGTTTTAAATACCGAGATTTTCTATTCGAAATGTTTCTATATGTCTGTAAATATTTTGAATGAAAAATTCTGGCTTTCATACAGCTATGCAGATTCTTTTCAAGAGGCTCAGATTTTTATAGATATTTTGTAACTAAATACAACGAGAGATGTTTAAATGTTATAGGTTTGTGAAAATCTGGAAATTCTTAAGGAATGAAATGGAAATTACAGTAAGAGTCTATGTTTATAAGATAGAGAGAACACTATTACAAATTTTCAACAAGTACCCTGCCTTATTTTTCATGACCACCCTCCCAAACCAATTTATTGATGCTATTAATTAAGTAACAAAAAATGTCATAATATTGGCATGAGCTGCACAAAACGTGATACAAAGCTACAAGCAAATAGATATCATGTTTTCATTTTGTTTTAATGTTGCTGATTTAAACCGAAACAGATCTTGCGCGCAAAAGAAGGCCTAGCTGGAAGCAGGATCATATAAAATAGTATCGTTAATTTTTTCAGATGTTGGAATATCGAAAACGTGACCAATTTCATGAAATACCAGGTTTGAAACTACGAATATTCGTTCTGGCAAGTAAGCAGTTACTGTTTTCAGACATTTCAGGTTTAAAGCTGTATTCCGGTACGCGTCCTTTAAAGGGATGGCGTTTCCCTTTTCAGGCGACTCTTTCATGGTTCGACTTACTACCCACGGCTGTCCTTAACTGACAAGTAAGACAGAAGTGCTTAGAGTAAAAATTTAGAGCTAACATTCTGCAATCCGGAAAATCCTTTATTATAAACGACTATGTGATAACACATCAGTATGAGAAGAAACAAAATCAATATCAGGAATACACCTAACACAGGGCAGAGTAATGTTTTATTTGCCTCAAAGCTGAAGGGTAATATAGGTGGTATTTAACCAGGAACAAAGTAATCCCTCATGGAGTACCTCCAGCCACAATCATTTTTGTCTTTTGAGAAATGCGGCACCTTATTCTCAGCTCTGCATCATGGCAAGCAACCTCACCAACATCTGCTGTTGATATGTCCAGCTCATTATTGGTTGTTTTTAACGGGTTATATTACAAGTGAGCAACTGCTTCAACGCTCATGGGCAATAACTCGAAGTGCATTCTGCGTCGTAAATTGTTTGGTCATGTGGTATTAATTCAAGTAAATTGAAATTAATGTTCATTTTCACTTCCCAAACTTAATTACAAACTAAAGTGTAAGAGATTAAACTATAAAACTTCTTTTAAAAACAAATTTCTTTTGGAAGCTCTTGACCTAATCTCAAGCATTCTGTGAAAACTAGGGTAGTAATGTTAATAAAATAAGAATGACCTGTGACTTTGCGGTATGACTTTCTCCGCCTGTAATGCTTGAGTTGTTTGCCTTAAGTAAATGAATGATTCGTGTACTGCAATATTCCACTATGCCTGCTGATCTTATGTTCACGATAAGCCTCGGCATCATTAACTGAAAAGCGCAACGTGACTCAATTTGGGGACTTCGAAGCCATCAAGAACAAGTTGCAAAACCAACTAGTTCTTGGATATGTCTTTTACAGTGAATCAATGCCTTTGCAGTGTGGAGTACGCTGTGGCTTGTTTTTTTGACCATTCTTGAAGCAGGGTGTTTTTTATTCATTATGCTGCAATGACCACCGTGGCAAACAGTATTGCCCTGCGGTTGGTGCTAATGGATGTTCCAGCCAGGAGCGCTTGACATGCACTCAACATCGCGCAGCCCTGCATGGGACAAAACTGGGTGATGCCAGCTGGGTATACTAGCGTGAAAAAGTTGGGCTGGCTGGCACCTGCGAGGTGGTTGCTGGCCAACCCGGAAGGTGTTGCCATTGTCATTGTAAGCCCGGTATTTGTGAAGTGAACACCCGGCTTGCCATAGAGGCGGGAGGCTGAGCTCAGCGCAGCCCGGATCCTCCAAAGATGGCTGTGACTGAAGCACAGGCCAACATGCCCAAAGTGTGTTGGAGCTCATTACTGCTGTCTTCAAGATGGTGTTTCTATTTAAGTGTAGAGGGTAAATGATACTGGCTAAAATGATAGACTAAACTGTCAAGTAACAACATGTTTATTGACAATCATGTAAGCTAGCTGAAGAAATGTTCAATTATTCTGGAAAAATAAACTGGAAAGATCAAATAAACATATCCAAATCAGAGGATAGTTGAGGACAGAACTTTCACTAAATCAGGTTAAAGTACAACTTTGTTAGAATTTGTGACAGTGTGGGTTTTCTTTTGCTCGTAGAGACGTGCTCTTCGCCACCGAAGAAAAGCTGAGATTCTGTTAAATTTCATTGAAATTATAGGCGCGATATTAGCAGGGAAGATATTTCGAACATGGAAAATGAGATCAGTTAATTGCACAGAGAAATATAAACCTTCACTTATTTAAAACATTTATATTAGGAATGGCACATCTTCATCATCTTGATGCATTGGTGACGGCTTTTTTCGTAGTGTTTCAGAACAAAGGGAGTCAACATCTCTTGTGGGCCAGCAAAATAGGCGCCGAATCATTCAGTTTGCTCCTGGCCATTGAAACGAAGAATGTTTCCTCATGGAAGCTAAAACTTTCAGCTAACTCCAAGCACTAATTTTTAAATTCAAATATAAGCAATTTTTGTTTGGAGACAAGCTGATTCAATTGATTTTTGATAGCTACACTATCTGTGTCCCAAGATATCTGTGATGAGGAAGAATTGGCTTGTAAAACAAACCATATTTGCATTGTTTACAGATTGTGTTGATTTCCAATTGCACCTCTTGTTTACAAGCGTAAGGTGTGTAAAAGTGATTACCTGGCGCCTGCCGAGGTAGGAGCTGCTGTTGACTCCTGTGGTACACAGAAAGTATTTGAAAATGTGGTAGCTGAAGTCACAGCAGAAATAAGTATTTGTACGATATTTTGATAACAACTTTTCAGGGAAATTCTATGAGGAAGCAAATAACAGATCAAAGGATCTCAGGCAGAATAGTATGACATTGGGCGTGGAAGGCATGGCCTTTTGAGCAGGACCATAAATCTCTGAACTAACGGACACCTGGGGTGCCTTTCCGGTATCTTATTTCCTAATTGTTAGAGGCTCAGTGCAGTATGAACCAATTGAACCAAATTATTCTGTTTATTAATCTACGTGAGCCCCAGCTGTTACATCCTAATGTGAAACCCCTTGATATATAAGAATATTATAAGAATATTATCTTTATAGAAGACTGATATTTAGCACTGGCGTTATATCTACCATGAGTATTTTGGTCGGGGCTATCCCTTGCGGGTCCCGATCTGGCAGTTTCGAGGGCATTGTTTCCGTCCTGGCAGCTCAGGGCGCCTAGTGGCAGGGTGTGCGACCACGGCTACCCTTAAAAAATGCATAAAAGAAAAGTGTCTTAAGGATAAATAAGGAAATATATGGTTCAAAGTTTTATTAAGAAGGAGATTCTTACAATCCTTCCAGGAGATTTGATCAAAGAAGGTGGAGTCTGAGAGCAGTTATAATACATGTTGCAAGAAAGCACAAATTTAGGGGCTGTTACTTTTGGCTTGCACCATTATGTGAGAAATTGAGGCTCACACCTATGTCCCACCATGTCCCATGATGAACTTAGCCTGAGCTGTTGGCTAACCTCTAAGAGGCATTCAGAAGAAAACTTACCTGTTGTGAATGGACAAACAAGCTCATATGTTCAAAAGGCATTGTGCTTTCAGCAGCAAGATCTTGGCTTTTTCATCATTTG
>BPLR01011593.1:0-19218 GCA_021605095.1 Caerostris extrusa | reverse complement strand
GATAAATTCTAATATCATAGATATTTTCTTAAATTTAAAAAAATTTATATGGTTGAATTAAAGAAAGACGTAAATACTGATGAAATATATTTCAGAAAATATTATGCCCGATATAAACATGATGAAAAAATTAAATTTCATGAATAATTAACAATTATACAAAAAAAAAACAGAAAACTATAAAAAAAAAGTCATATTCTTTTAGAATTTTACATACTTGATGATAATCATATTCAAAAAATGCGACAATAAATAAAGCGTCAGTTTTTTTTGTTTCCCACAAAAGTGTATATTATGATGCGTCTATAATTTGTTTAACGGAATGATTAATAGATTGTTCGTCATGACCTTGAAAAACCAAATTTGTTAATTTATATGCAATGTTTCTCTCACCATCAAAATCGCATTTAATCGAGAAAAAGAAAAAAATTAAATGTAACAGAATTTATTAAACATATGTTAAATTCTACAAGTATGAAAACCCCGAATTTCGCAAGCATTCCTTTTCTGACTATAAATATTGCAAATCTATAAAATTAACCTCAAAGAGGTTTTAGATTAAAGTTTTTTAAGGAATAAGTAAAAATATAGTGTAATATTATAAATTGGAAAAAGCAATTAATAGTAAATTAGCAATAGGGATATACGAATTTCCTCATATTTTATGAATCCGTCAAAGATTCATGTCATGTTTGTAAAAAATTGTGCAAATATCGAATAATTCTCTCATGTTCCTAATTATAATGTTTTTCTATAATATTCAAGAATAATTCAATTAATATTTCAATTAATTCAATTTTCTATAATATTTAGAAAATATTTTTACGAGCCGTATTTCAATTCGCAGAATTATATCTAATGTACAAAAATGAAATAAACGCAATTCGGTTTGAAGGAGATTATTACCAATATACGTGATTATTGAAACCTGTATTTCAAATGAAGGATTAGTAGGTCACTTTGTTGTATAAAATAAAATTGTCAATAATTATTAAATGCCTATAAACACAAAGGAAAATGATTTTCTACAAAATATTTTTCATTAGCTATATGTGTAACATTTTAGGTAATAAGTATTATAACAGAACACTTACAAATTCACATGAGGCAATAAATGAAAATATTCACACTATGTAGAATTCTTTTTCAAATCTAAAGCAGATTTTTTTATGTGATAGTGGTACACACGATTAATTGCAATAATTTAAGAATAATATCAATTACTCTTATATTAAATATTCTTAGTTATTTTTTAATATAATAAAACATTTTAAATGAATAAATAAAAACTAATGATGAATTTATACAAAGAAAATATTCAATTCAATTTTAGAAAATTTAGGGAATATGTGCATTGTAATATGGAAATGCATAAAAAATTTAGTTTACGAAAATTTATTATTTAAATACGTTTAATTATGTTTGAACAAATGATGAATTACTCTCCCTTCTTTAAAAACTAAATTGATTTTGTGTGATACGTTAAAAAGAATTTAAAACGACACAAATCATACAATAGAAACAACTCTTTTAGTAAAATACTACTTTTATTTATGCATTAAAATCTAAACTACAAATCCAAACATTTTAAGCTAACAACATTAATAATAGAAACAAATATTAAAATTATTTATGTAAAAAAAAAAAAAAATATTAGAAGATACTTATATAGCTATACAAACTAAAATCTTAGTTCGCAACTAGTGCAATCTAGTAAAAACACAAGTATTCTTTTAAAATTTTAAAATTTAAAAAAAATATTTTAAATATTTAAAATTAATTAAAATTTAAAAATTTAAAATTTTTCTAAAATAAAAAATGTTTTATATTGAAATATACTCCAAGAATATTAAAAGCTCGGCTCAAATGGAAGAGAAATATTTTTTTTAAATTTAATTATTCTGCATAAAATATTGTAAGGAACTTAATACGGTAAGCAAGGAAATACATTGTTATATTTTTGAAATCACAATGAACAATCAATTTGGTTTTATATTATTATTATTATAGTCATTTTGGTAAGAATGATATTTCACTCTGCGAGGTTTGTTTGACTAGTTTCCTTCAGTGCCAGGCAATTCCTCAGGAGTTGGAGATGAGCCTTCAGATGAATATGTGCCTTCTCCGAGTCTGCCAGGCTTCTCTGTGATACAAGACATCATATGTCTCTTTAAATCCCATTTGTATTTGAATCTTTTACCACACTTGCCACAAACTTGAATTCTTTCTTCCGTGTGACTTTGCTTTGTATGTCTGCATAGTTCTGACTTGTAAGAGAATGTTCTACCACATTCTTCACAACAATAAGGCATTTCTCCTGTATGAAATTTTTTATGATCGTTCACATAATTTCTCTTCCTGAATGTGAATGTTTTCCCACATTCTTCACAAAATGACTCACTTCCTTGCTGTGAATCTTCTTATGCCTGCTCAAATTGCCTTTTCGATTGAATTTTTCGCCGCATGTGTCACAGACAAAGCGCTTATCTCCTGTGTGAATCATTCGTGATTCTTCACATGATCTTACATCTTACATGGGAACGTCTTTTCGCGGTATCGACATTGGTGCTGGTAGTAGAAATGCTCTTTTAAATCTTGTTCAAGTTCAAATTGTCTCCCACATTTAATGCACCTGAATGATTCTTCAAGATGATGTCGTATCCGAAGAAGAAGACATACTGAAGACTTTTGCAACTCGGATTAATTTAAAAAACTAAAATTTTAAAAGCGTGTATAACAAATGCAATTACACTATTAACTTTACGGCGTTGCTTGAATACATATTGACACAACATACTTAGTTCGACATTTTTTGTTGGCAATTTTTTTTTTTTTTAGTGCGTTTTGATGAAAATTAATTTCTTAACGAACTACGCACTCAATCAGGAACTTAATCATAGATCAGAAAATAAAATCTTGAAATATTTTACAGAATTTATAACTGAAATTTTGGGTTGATTTGTGTATAATTCGGTATTCAAATTTGTAAATTGGCAAACAGCGTGAAATAAAACTGGAGATTGCCTTTAATAAGCATTAATTAACCTGGGATTATCAAGTTTAAAATTCTATCACTTTTACATTTTAGTTAAAATAATACGGACAGTTATTTTTATGTTTTTTGCCTCTTTTTTTATCTGTAAACATGGATAGAATTACTGACAGACCCATGCTGAGCCTAAATATATTATTTTGAGCAAAATGTAGTAATTAAGTAAAAGTTTTAAAAGTCACAAACGGTGCTATGAGCCGATGGTCATCGAATATGCATCTAAATATCTTATATTGAAATTTGACTGCAGGAATTTTATTTAGAAAGTGCATTTCGATTTTGTGAGCACCTGAAATTAGATGTTAGATATTCTGTACCATGTTAATTAGCCTAAAGGGCCTGAAAATGGAGCCAGTGGCTCAAAGCACTTCTTTTCTATTATATTTACTGGTATGATTAGCCATTTGTTTGTAAGTGGTCACTCGGCAATCCACTTTAAAATGTAGGGGTCTAATTAAAGCAAGAGCTACATTTTAAAAATAAAGTTAAATGCATCCGTGAAAATATTTTTTTCAAAATATTTTCGCCCCCTGGGTAATGCAAAGTGATGAACGTCTGTCTCAGCGTTTTAGTCGTATAACGGCATTTTAAGACCAGAGAGTCACTTTCAAAGTTTGGGAGCATTAAAAGAAAAAATTTTATTTACAAGCACTAATATATAGTTGGGCTATATATTGTTCATAGGCTGATATTCTGTAGATGGCGTCTACTAGTATTAATTTCATATGATTTTTAGTTAGCCCTCCTTCAAAAAAAAGAAATCACGCGATAAATTTGACACAGTGTGTTGCACTACATGCGTAATCTCCGCGTCATTAATTTTTAGTGGCAACATACGCAACATCGTTATTTGAAAAAATGGATAAAAACATTTACATTAGCTGTTACCTTAAACTTGGTCATTGCTTTTCTCAAAAAAAAAAACCATTTTTCAAGACTTTTTTCTGGCCTCATATGCCAATTGGCTTTGCTCCAGGAAAATCAACCGTAAAGGTTAGTTTGAAATTTAAACGGGCGAAATGAACATCGAGGACGATGCAGTGGTGGAAGCATGTTAAACTGAGGCCCATGTTACCGATGTAAAACATCAAAAAAAGTCCACAAAATAATTTCTGATAACCGTAAATTGAAAATGATTGAGCCATAGCTGAGACCCTAAAGATATCAAATTTACTGTATGATTGGATTTCTATCTCTAAGGAATCATTTTCTGCACCCTAGGGCTGTTTAAAATGTAACATCTAAATTTTAAAATCGAAAAAATGCTAGGTAAAAAATATTTTTCAAAATGCATTTTTGACAAATTTATACACGTGTCTTTTGAAGGTTAGGGATTTTACTAAAATAACGATTTTAATAAGTAGCGCCATCTATGCGTCATGCATGAGAGAATTAAATCTTATTTACAAGCACTAATATATATAGTATATCTACATATACAAATAAGGAACTCTAGATATTATACAAAAATTAATTAATTTCGATTTTTAGAATAGTTCCGTTATAAAGGTTTCTTTTTACTTCTGCCAAACAGTTTTGTCTGTTATTTCAAAAACGGCATTTGGATAAATTGAGGTAAAGCAGCGTCAACGACCCTACATCTCAAAGCGCCCAGTCAAGTCAAGTTTTCTATCAAATAAATTTTCTGCTTTGGTTTATCTCTCGAAAGTCAAATTTCTGCACACTATGGTTAATTAGACACAGACTAAATTTTAAAGTATAGTAAACGCTATTGAAAATACATTACAAATGTTTTTGCAACATAAAAATATCAGGATAATTCACCATGGTTTATATAGTTTAAGTTAATTATTGTTATTGAGAATTGTATGAAAAACTGAATAAAATAATTCTTCAAATAAAGTCTCCTATATATTTGTGAGCCCACTCATTCCTTGAATGAATGCTATTAGGATATTTAGCAGCTTTTGTCTGTCTTCATACAATATTCTTAACAAACATTTTCAAATCATCCTTCATCGAAGCATTTGAAGATTTTCCATCTGTCATTTAAACTCATTTTTTGAATGTCATTTTAAATTGATCGAAAGTTTGTCCTGTGCATTGAGGATTATAGAACGAAATACGAATATTAAAATATTTTTCAATTTTCGACAAATTTACCATACCTTTTACAAAATTGCAAATTATAAAAATAAAATTTATGTATTTCAGTTAAAAAAAACTTAATTACAGTCTGAAAAGCTATAATTTAAGATCAGATTTGAACACTTAAGATCAGACTGCGATAAATTTAATTTCGTTTTCATTTGTGTTTGTATTACAAAATCTCACTGCATAAAATAACAAGTTACTGAAATACATTAAAGGCACACTAATTTGTAATCGAAAATAAAATAAAATTTTCTATCAGATTCATGATCAAAAGATGAAAATTATACACTCGGAATTTATGCTTCAAAATAAATAATGTTTTATCTTTGTTTTAAAAATAGCAAAAAAAACTAAAGAACAATTCTTCTAAGAAATGTGTTTTGTCAAAATAAATACATGAATTAAATATTGTTCTCGAAGTAAATGTTTGTTTCATTTTAAAATTATAAAAATATAGCATTATTATTTTCAAAATTGCTATATTTAATGCATTGAATCAAATTATTTGTTAATGTTCAATTAAATTTAATAAATAAATTTAAAATAATTAAATTTAAAGTTATTGAGTACATTTAATAAATAAAAGGAAATATTTAAAATTCATGGTATCCCTTTAGTATAATATATCAGCATGTAGTAATTTTGTCTAATAATAATAAAACATGTTTTGTTACGTTTTAATTAATAAGATCATTTTTAAGAAATTGAATATTTATTTTGTTTGTCATATTAGCACACATTTAAAATTACAAAATTCTTAAAACAGAAACATATATTTTATGAAGAATATAATATTACTTATTTTGTGCATGAAGTAATTTTTAAGCTAACAGCATTAATCATACAAAGAAATATAACAAAACATTTGTATACCTAAACGTAACACAAATTCGTAGGTCACAAATAGTACAGTTTGATAAAACTCAAGCATAAAATTATTTAAAATTTCACCGATTACAAATGAAAAATGAATTTATCCAATAAATTAAAATAATTATGAAACTTAAAATGAACTAGATATGTTAATCCTTAAAAAAAGTTTTAAAAATTACAGTTTGTCTAAAATAAAAATTGTTTCGCTACGAAAATATTTCATGGCATTTAAAAGTTCAAAACATATATTAAATATTAATAATTTCTTAAATTAAATAATGCATCTGAGACATTTGTTAAAATACATTCCTGTCACTGATAAAAACAAATCAAGTATTGTTCTCTTACCAATCATGTTGTTGTTTACGCATCATAATAAAGTTATTCCCAAACTTATGTCATTTTCAAATTAAAAGTCCTTGCATAATATTTTTAAAATTAAATATGTCATCTTAATACAAACTTTCAGGAAATCAGATAAAATTTCTTCATATTACATCCTTATTATTATCCAGATTACTTTATGTCTGTTAATTTGTTTATTTACATGAGGTCTGGGACGGGTCTCCAGATGAGCGTACAACTTGTATTGGCAGGCGAACTTCGGCAACGATTTTTCACATGCCATTCCAAAGCTTGTTTGTGTTTGTAAGCTTTTCTACAAATCTTACAAACATAAGGTTGTATATCTGTATGAGATATCATATGACTCTTTAATCCACTCTCATGTTCGAATGCTTTCCTACACACTTCGCAAATATGAGGTTTTTCTTTTGTATGGCCTAGCTTGTGCCTCTCGAAATCTTGTTCGCGTTTGAAACATCTGCTGCACTCCTTACAAGAATAAGGCTTTTCTTTAAGTGAGCTATCTATGTTTTTGAGGTGACCCATCCGCAAATGCTTTTCCACAGTATAGGCAAACGTGAGGTCTCTCGCCGGTATGAGTAACTGGTGTCTTTTGAAGTTCCCAATTGATTCATTGCTCTCCCATTGATGACACACATAAGGCAAGCTACGATGCTGTTGATAACGCCAATACGACACTCCATTTAAACAGAAGCAACTGCTGAACCATGACATGGTGACAAGACATATTTCCTGTTAACTTGATTATTTTCCAACACTTTGCATGTTCTGTTATGAACAATTTTGTGCAACAAATTACTTTTCCAATATGCATACATTTAGTTTTGCAAAATTATTCTTAAAATGACCATGATTATTTTTTTCACTCAATTTTGTTTGAGTTTAATTTTATGGTAAAATTAACTTCCATTAAAATATTTTTTCGAATTTAGAAAACAGATTACCTTAATATTAAACGAAAATTTACATTCAATTAAGCTGTCTTAATTATTAAAAGATTGCAATAACATGCTAATTGATTCATTATAAGTCTAAATTCAATTAAATAACAATACATTTTGTCATCACAAAGTTTTATTATGCAATATTTCTATTTACAGAAATGAGGTAAAAAGAACTTGACACCACTTTAAAATACACGAAATTTAAAACAGGACATTCTATAAAAATAAATATAAAAAGTAGAAATATAAGCAAAACAATAATTCGTAAATGACTAGCAATCTAAAGCATTTTACCAAACAAATTTATTTTGTTAAGATAAGTCGTTTAAATTGTTGGGATGGAATAAATTCCTATTCATTTATATTCATATAAATATTTAAGCGAATATTTTAAAAGTACTGTATTTCAAGCAAAAAAATATAGTATTTTGTAATACATATATTCAAAAATATATTTTAAAACTATTAAGTGTATTTACTATTACTTGAAAATAGAATATTACAATTAATATAGTTAACCTAAAAAAAAATTTTCAGATTGTAAGGATATTGTAGTTACAAATTAATCAAATTTCGCTAATAAAATTTTATACTTTACGCTTGAATTAATAGTAATTTTGTTCTCATGCATTTAGAAACAATTTTATTTTGTATGAAATATTAATTCAAACGGGAGCTATAACATGCAATTTGTGCTTTAACAATTGTAAAGAACCGTAACTATTTAAATAAATAAATTTTGAAAAAAATGAGTTTTCTCCTTTATACTAAGCATTCACTTATTTATAATTAGTGATTATAAGTAGACACATAATTAATACACATAATTTGGAAAAAGGTATAATACGGCGGCATTTCTTGCACTATTAAAAAAATTCAATTACACCTGCGAAATGCCAAATAATACTTAGTAAATCCTGCACTAAAAATTGATATAAACACACTTTTTAAATGTCTAAAATTTTATTGGAGAATTAAAATTAAATACATTATGTCATATACAAATTAAAATATACAATATTATAATATATGTTTTATGATGCTGTAAAACAATTTTGAGACAGTTGAGTAACTCAAGTCAAAAATTAAAAATTCATTAAAAACTATTTTTCATTTAAAAAATACCTATGCTGCATTTAATATAATGCTTGTCTTTTAATTAAAAAACACTATTTTCTATCCATTTGAAATTACATTTTACAGAGATGTCTGCTTCATTACATTTTTAACTTAAACAAATAGTACAATCTTGGCTCAATTCAGAGAGAATTATTTTTAAAAATGTTCAATATTCTGCATAAAAATAGTGTAAGGAATATGAGCTAGGAAATACATTTTTATAGAATGGAAATCACAAAGAACAATCAATTTCTTTGCTATTACTGCCATATTCATTTTGTAAAGAATGATATTTCACTCTGCGAGAGATGTTTTCAGATGAGTTAGGCCTGTCTTCACGAGTCGCAGATGAGCCTTCGGATCAGTATATGCCTTCTCCGAGACTGCCAGCCTTCTCTATGATGCAAGACCGCATATGTTTCTTTAAATCACATTTGAATTTAAATGCTTTTCCACACTTCTGACACACATGAGGCCTTTCTTCAGAATGAGTTTTCTTATGTAAGTATAGCTGTGACTTTTTGGAGAATGCCCTACCGCATTCTTCACAAATAAGATTCATTTCTCCTGTATGAAATTTTTTATGGTCTTCCACATATTTATCTCGGGCGGCGAATTTGAATGTTTTTCCACAGTCTTCACAAAAATGACTCATTTCCTTAGCATGAATTTTCTTATGGTCTTTCAATTGGTGCTTTAGACAGAATTTCTTGCCACATGTGTCACAAACAAAAGGTTTTTTTCCTGCATGAATCATCTCGTGTCTCTTCAAATTACCCTTAGATGGGAACACCCTTTTACAATATTCACAAGTGTGAGTCTTTTTTAGATGCTGTTTGAAGAAATGCTCTCTTAAATCTCTTCGAAGTTCAAATTTTTTCCCACACTTCATGCACTTAAATGATTCTTCAGATGATGTGGTATCAGAAGAAGACATATCGAAGTCTTTGCAACTCGAATTATTTTTAAAAACTAAAAATTTAAAAGCGTGTATGTCAAATGCACCTGTCACTGTTACCTTTTAGACATTTCTTGTAAATATATCTAGACAACATAATTAACTCGACGTTTTGTGTTGCCAAAATATTTTTCTTTTTATATTAGGTCTTTTTGATGCAATTTTTTCGTAACGAACTACGCACTATATCAGGAACTTAATCGTAGATTAGATACTAAAATCCTAAAATAATTTACAGAATTTATAAATGAAATTTTGAGTTGATTTTAATAAAATTCGGTAATCCGATTTAATTATTGACAAATAATATGAAATACTATCTACTTTTTTTATGAACATAAAATAAGATTACAAAATTTAAAAATTCTATCAATTTTATATTTCAGTTAAAAGATTATGCATAATTATTTTTGACTTTTTACCATTATTATTTTGTTCCTTTTGACGTCTTTTAACACGGATCAAGTTATAGACAGACTCTTGGTGGGATTCAACATATTATTTCAAGTTACAATGTAGTATTAGTTAAATATTTTTAATCATGTACAGTCCTGCGTGCTCATGGTCTCGAAGATGCACTACTAATTCTGATAAGGTGGAACGAGACAGCAGGAATTGTATTTAGCAAGTGCATTTCGATTCTATATGGTCATCTGAAATTGGACCCTATGTATTCCATTCTTTGTTTGGAATGCTTAATCTTCGCTCGTATAAAATGGTTCTGATTTTTCATCTGCATACTCAAGGATTTACTCTTCAGGGGCCTGAATGGCCAAGTGGCTAGCGCTCTGGCGCTCGGTACCACAGGCTTCGGGTTCGAGTCTCGGAGGTGCCATGGATGTTTGTAGTGGTTCGAATCCACTTTAAACCGTAGGTCCCGGTGTAACACGATTGTAGAGTGTTGTGGAGAGTGACATATTAAAAATAAGGAAAAACTAACTGTTCATATATATAGATTAGGGGATTATAGTCTTTGTTGCTTCACATCCCCATATACTACATCATTCATCATTTACTCTTCAAAAAATGAAAATCGATTTTGATAGATATCACAATCATATTGATTCTTCAAATTTACTTTTTTTTTTTTTTTTGAAAACTGAACTTGCTCGTCATCTACGTAATTATGCAGCAAAAATAAAAAAAAACTTCAATTATTTCTCGTATTGTTGTTGTGTCCTTCATGGAAGGTGGGAAGAGGGGTGCAGCTTCTATTCCGATGGAGCACCTGTAGGTAGAAGTCTGACTTCTGCTCCGTGACGCTCTTACAGTCATAGGAGACCGGGACCTACGGTTTAAAGTGAATTCCGAACCACTACAAACACCCATGGCACCGCCGGGACTCGAACCCGAAACCTGTGGCACCGAGCGCCAGAGTGCTAGACACTCGGCCATTCAGGCCCATTTCTCGTGTTCAAAAAATAGTAAAATAAATTAATAAATAAAAAAAAAAAACACTGCATAAACTCTTGGAAAAAAATCCAGTTATTTAGTTAATAAAAATAGTTTTGTATTAGAGTTAAAAACCGAATTCCATTTCCTATCGTAAACCCAATTCATTAACCGAGGAGACACATCTGATCGCTTTAAACTTTTCATTCGCTGTAAAAATGGGAAATATACATCAGATTACACTTTAGCATGCGTGCATCACGGAAGGAATGGACACATACTAAAGCTGAAGGTAATGCTATATCGTGAGATTTGGATTTACATTTTATTATGAGACTTGCATTTTATTTACATTTTTATTGTGAGACTTATATTTTATTTACATTTTTATTGTTTTTTTTTTTATGCGGTCCCTATTTAACAAAAGAATTGTTTTAAAATGTGCTACTACTACATCTACATCACAGTGCCTAGAGCTAAGTTGCCCCAGTGGCAGTTTTCAAACATGACGAGATTATGCACTTATGCAATGGGCTATCTGACGAATTCTCGGTCAGCCCCCCTAGAAACGTTTTTTGCATACTTGCAAAAACTCAACATTTCTGAAAACAGCGGCAAACAATCTCGGATGGCACCCCGAAAACAGCGGCTGTAAGTAAAGTGGATTCGAATGTCGGTCAGTAATTAAAACATACGTTCGAATATCGCAAAAGCCACGACATTTCTGAAAACAGTACTGCAATTACTGCCCTAAATGGATTCGAAGCTCGGTGATTAATTGCATACTGCATAATCTCGTGTTTTCTGAAAACAGCCACTGAGGTGGAGCCCTGATTCAAATCTCGGTCAGTAATTGCATACGTGCAAAATATCGTCATGTTTTAAAACAGAATGCAGTAGAGCCTTATAAGTGGATTCGAATAGTTGCATAAGTGCATAATGCATTTTTTCTGAAAACAGCGTCTGCAATAGAACCCACAAGTGGATTCGAATCTCAGATAGTAAGTGCATAAAATGCATAAGTGCATAATCTCGTCATGTCTAGAAACAGCTACTGCAAAGAGCCCCTTAAGTGAATTCGAATCTCAGATAGTAGTTGCATAAGTGCATAACAAAAATTTTCTCTGCAATAGAACACCTCAAGTGGATTCGCATCTCAGATAGTTGCATAAAATGCATAATCTCATAAGAAACAGCTACTGCAATAGAACCCACAAGTGGATTCGAATCTCAGATTGTAGTTGCATACATGCAAATTCTCCACATTTCTGAAAACAGCAGTTGCAATATAAAACATTCGAATCTCAGATGCAGTTATTGTGGATTCGAATCTCGTCATGCTGAAAACAGTGACTGCAGTAGAGCCCGTAAGTGGATTCGAATCTTGGTCAGTAATTGCATACGTGCAAAATCTCGTCATGTTTTAAAAGAGACTGCAGTAGAGCCCATAAATGCATTCGTAGAGCCTTTGCAATCTAGTAATTGGCATTCGAATCTCAGAAGTAGTTCGAATTGCATAATTGCATAATCTCGTCATGTTTGAAAACAGTGACTGCAGTAGAGCCCATAAGTGGATTCGAATCTCAGTCAGTAATTGCATACGTGCAAAATCTCGTCATGTTTTAAAACAGAGACTGCAGTAGAGCCCATAAGTGGATTCGAATCTCGGACAGTAATTGCATACATTGCAAAAACTCGACATTTCTGAAAACAGCGGCTGCAGTTGAGCCCGTAAGTGGATTCGAATCTCAGATAGTAATTGCATAAGTGCATAATCTCATCATGTTTTAAAACAGAGACTGCAGTAGAGCCCATAAGTGGATTCGAATCTCGTACAGTAATAGCACACTTGCAAAAAACTCAACATTTCTGAAAACAGCGGCTGTAGTTGAACCCGTAAGTGGATTCGAATCTCGGTCAGTAATTGCATACGTGCAAAATCTCGTCATGTTTGAAAACAGAAACTGCGGTGGAGCCTATAAGTGGATTCGAATCTCGGTCAGTAATTGCATACGTGCAAAACCTCGTCATGTTTTAAAACCTCGTCTACTATAGAACCCACAAGTGGATTATGAATCTCAGATAATAGTTGCATAATTGCGTAATCCGATTTTCAGAAAACTGTGTCTGCAATAGAACCCACAAGTGGATTCGAATCTCAGATAGTAATTACATAAGTGCATAATCTCGTCATGTCTGAAAACAGCGACTGCAAAGTACCCCTTATGTGGATTGGAATCCTAGATAGTAGTTGCATACGTGCATAATCCAAATTTCTGAAAACAGCGTCCACAATAGAACCCACAAGTGGATTCGAATCTCAGATTGTAGTTGCATATGTGAAAAATCTCGACAGTTCTGAAAACAGCGGCTGCAATAGAGCCCACAAGTGGATTCGAATCTCAGATAGTAATTGCATAAGTGCATAATCTCGTCATGTTTGAAAACCGCCACTGCGGTGGAGCCTATAAGTGGATTCGAATCTCGGTCAGTAACTGCATACGTGCAAAATCTCGTCATGTTTTAAAACAGCTATCTGCCTGCAATATTCTTAAACATTTCAGCTTCATTCTCCATCCAAGCATTTGAAGTTTTTGTAAATTATTTTTATTTATTTAATTTTTTTTTTTTTTTGTGTAGTTAGATTGCCACTTTAAATTGATCGACAATTTGTGCTGTGCATTGAGGATTACGAAACGAAAGACAAATATTAAAAAGCGTTGCAATTTATGCAAAATTACTAATTGCAAACATCGAAATGAGATATTTTTTTGATTAAAAAATAATTACAGCCTAAAAAGCTGTAATTTAAACCTACTTTGAACACTTGAGATCAATCTGCGAAAAATATACTTTCGTTTTTACAATATTTTATATTATAAAATCCCATTGTATAAAATTACAAGTTACCCAAAATATATTAAATGAACATCAATTTGAAACTGAAAAAGAAGTAGCATTTTAGATAGGATTTAAATTTAAAAGAGGAAAATTATACACTTAGAATTTTAAACTTAAAAAATAGTGAAAATCTAAAGAACAATTTCCCTAACCAATGTTTTTTCAAAATTAATTCACATTTAAAATATTATGAAATGCCTTTAGTACGATGTATCCTTTTGTAATAATTTTTTATATAATTAAATATGTTTTCTTACGTCTGAATTAACAAGAAAGTACGACCATTTTTAAGAAATTGAATCTTTATTTGACATGTTGGCACGTATTTAAAACTACAAAATTCTTAAAACAGAAACATCTGCTCATGAAAGTAACAATACAGAAGGATTTAAGCTAGCAGCACTTACAAACAAATATAACAAAACATTTATAAACACGAACGTAACACAAATTCGTTAGTAAAAAATAGTACAGTTTTGTGAAACATGAATGTATGCTTTTTAATATTTAAAATTTTACCCAATATAAATCAAATATGAATTAATCTTAATAATTTAAAATTATTATGAAACCTAAAATGAACTATATATGGTAATTCTTAAAAAAGGTTTTAAAAATACAATTCTTCTAAAAACAATTTATCACTGCAAAAATTTTATGATATTTAAAACCTTAAATATTAATAGTTTTTTAAATTAAATAATTCCTCTGATTTTTTTTTTTCTAAAGCAGACGGCAAACACTTAGACAGCTTGGTCTTGGATGCCTTAAGGCAAGCGCTGCACAAACGTACTCACTTTGAATTACCCAGGGGGCGCGTGTAACTTGAAGATAAGCCACGGACGCGGAGTAACAATGCCCTCGCAACGCTCTATGATCCTATTAGACTGGGACCTACAGTTTAAAGTGGATTCCAAACCACTACAAACATCCATGGCACCCCTGGGACTCGAACTCGAAACCTGTGGTACCGAGCGCCAGGGCGCTAGCCAGTCGGCTATTCAGACCCTATAATTCCTGTGATAAATTTATAAAAATACGGGCCTGTTACTGTAAAAAGGAAATCGAGTGTTGTTCTCTTATCTATCATGTTGTTGTTTACACAGAATAATTAATATTATTCCCAGATTTATTTTATTTATCAAGTTAAAAATGCTTTCAGACTAATTTTAAATTTAAATATGTCATCCGAGTATGATCTTTCAGGAGTTGGGAGAAAATTTCCTCTTATCACATCCTTATTATTATCCACATTACTTTCTGTCCGCTATTTTCTGTCTTCACATGAGGTCTGGGACGGGTCTCCAGATGAGCGCACGACTTGTATTGGCAGGCGAAGTTCCGCAACCATTTTCCACGTGATTTTCCAAACCTTGCTTTTCCAAACCAAACCTTTTCCAAACCTTGTTACCAAACCTTGTTTGTGTTTATATGCTTTACTGCAAAACTTACAAGCGTGAGGTCTTATTAATGTATGAGATATCATATGCATGTTTAAGTTACTCTTGCATAGGAATGCTTTGCTACATAATTCACAAACGTGAAGATTTTCTACTGTATGAATTAACAAATGTCTCTCCAAATCTTGTTGGCACTTGAAACCTGTCCTGCACTCCTTACAATAATAAGGATTTCTCTCATGTTCATTCAGTTTATCCTTCCGTGCGAATGCTTTCCCGCAGTGTCGACAAAAGTGAGGTTACTCACCTGTATGAATCAACAGGTGTCTCTTGAAGTTACTCAAACCTTTCATTGCTCTGCCACAAAGATCACTCACATAAGGTAGGTTTCGATGTTGTTGGTAGCAATGTTCTTTCAATTGTTCCAGATTTGCAAATATTCTCCCACATACATAACATTTCCATAATTTGGTTGGAAAACTATTAGAAGCAGACATATTTGCAAGAAAGTTTACTCCGAGAAAGTTAAAATATTATACACTAAAATGCTGTTATGACGATTATTTTTTGGTTCCTTACTGTCAGTTGGCGAAGTTACCATTGAATAACCTTGCACTTCATATTCTAACGAATGTATTGTTATTGTAGATTATTACGGAGATCCTTGGCCGCGTAGCGGCCACTAGCTCCTTCTTTGTAAAATGTTGAAACATAGCGGTGGTCTCATGCCCTTTGAGTTAATAAGCAAAATAGATAATTAAATGCCCTTTTTTTAAAAGAGAATTATTTATTTAATAAAATTATAAAATGAAAAATATCAAAAATGTAGATGTTGATGGAATCAGTTGCATGTAATAACCCCGAATTAAAAATTAGGAGAAAAGCGAACTTTTTTCGTCTAGGCAGTTGTAAGGAATTAATTTAAAATATTTAGAACAGTGCGAGGTCTTTTGCTATGTTTGCGGGAAGAAATATCATAATCGTAATTTTGTAGGATATTTAATACAGGGTTATTAATTTTTCGCATATCATTATAGAATTTAGTAGAAATTTTGTGAACAAATTGTCTTAAACTTGGAATCGAGAGAGTTCGTCTAATATCGTCATAACGAAAGTACCAGGGTGAATTCGTTAACATTCTGAGAGTTTTGTTCTCAAGCCTTTGAATAATTTCAAAATTTGTACGCGCGACAGAACCCCAAACTGGGCTTGCATAAGCTAATACTGGACGAAGATAAGAGAGATATATTAGAATTTTGAGATTAAGAGGTAAAGCTGAATTTCTATTGATTAAAGGGTAGAGAATTCTAAATTGAGTATTGAATTTATTTCTAAGGTTGTAGATATGCGATCTGTAGTTAAGTTTACTATCAAGGATAATTCCTAAGTACTTAGTTTCTTTAGACCAGGTGATATAATTATTGTATATTTTAATATTAGGAGGGTTATAGGATTTTTGCAAGTGAAAAGAACTGCTTCAGTCTTGTCCACATTTAATTTTATCTTCCAGTTAATGAGCCATTTTTCTAAATCAATGATATAATTTTGCAAATTTTCCTGGATAGTGCAAGTTTTTCGGCATAAGAAGATTGCAGTGTCATCAGCATAAAGACTAATTTTGATATTGTTCTTTTGTGGAATATCGTTGATAAAGATATTATAGAGGAAAGGAGCTAGAATAGAGCCCTGGGGCACACCAGCGTGAATATCACGAATTGAGGAATCAGTATTCCCTACTGCGACAACAAAGTGTCTGTCTGAAAGATAGTTACGAATTACTTGAATCAAATATAACGAATGTATTTTCTACACAACAGGGACATATAATTATTGTACTGTTGCCATTTTTTCTGTATTTCTTATTATTGTTTAATTTTGTTTTCCTTCAATTCATACGCACTACAACAGGATGTTCCTGCACTCCTTACAATAATAAGGATTTCTTTCATGTCTTCTCTCATGTTCATTCAGTTTATCCTTCCGTGCGAATGCTTGTCCGCAGTGTCGACAAACGAGAGGTCTCTCTCCAGTATGAATCAATTGGTGTCTCTTGAAGTTACTGCAACTTTTCCTTGCTCTCTCACAAAGACCGCACACATAAGGCAGGTTTCGATGTTGTTGACAGCAATGTTCTTTCAATTGTTCTAGATTTGCAAATATTCTTCCACATACGTAACATTTACATACTTTGGTTGGAAAACTATTAGAAGCAGACCTATTTACAAGAAATTTTTCTCCGAAGAAATTTTTTTTTTTTTTTTTTTTTTTTTTGTTTAATTTTATTTTCCTTCAATTCATACGCACTACAACAGGATGTTACAGAACTCATGGGTTTGAAAACAAAAGAATAGAAACATTTATAACTTACTGCCTGTGAAATTTTAGGTTGATTTTGTTTTGGGTGTTGAGTTGATTTGGGTTGATTGTCAGATAACCATATGTTTATTATTTTATTAGTAACACATATTACTATCATTGATTAACCAGTTGATTTGATCCACATAATGACAGCGTATATCTCCATGATGTGTACATATATGTATATGCAAATTAGGTACGCATATTTAAGTTTACTTACGGAATAGGGCATTTACAACAAAACTCAAATCATCATGCATCTATCATTTTATTTTATTTCTCTCTCATGTATATTAATTACTTTCATAACTTAATATTAAAATATTAAAAAACACCTCACTCTATTAAACTTTCTTTTAGTATTTGGGCAAGATTCCTTTCACTCTTTGCCGCTTTCTTTTCCCAGCAATGCTCTTTCATCTTTCCAATGGACAATCCAAGATTGAGCTAACGGCTGTTGCGCAGCCACGGCGCTTCACCAAAACTCAAATCTCTTCAAAGCACTTACAAAATGTGTATTTTCAAATCAAAAAATCAAATCAGAAAATTATTAAAAAAATCAAATCCGAGCACTTACAAAATGTGTATTTAAAGTATTATTACTACTAAACTCGTTTCAAATTAAAAATTATTTATACTTGTAATTTTATAATATTTATTGTAAAAATGAATTATAAAATTAATTTATTACCTAAATATTTTGCTTAGGTTCCAACAAAAGGAAAAAGTATTTCTGTTGCTTATATCAACTACGGAATTTTAATTTATATCCGTGTAGAATATTGAAAATTGATATCCATTTTTAGCAGATAATAACAAAAATTTATATTTTTATATATTTCCATAAGTACAGCACATATTTCCTCTTCAATATTTTCACAGTTGCTTAATGATTGGAAGTTTTTTCGAATGTTAGAAGATTCGAATATTTCTTCTCCAACAGAATGACGGGGAAAAATATTATCATGTTGTTGTTGTTGCTTTTTATCCCACTTGGCAGCCATCTAGGCCAAGCACACGAGCCCACTGTTTTCATGATTGAAGGGGATGGAAGCAGCTTCTGTTATGATGGAGCACCCTTAGGTAGAAGTCTGATTTTGGCTCCGTGACGCTCTACAGTCATAGGAGACCGGAACCTACGGCTTAAAGTGGATTTTCCGAACCACTACAAACATCCATGTCACGGCCGGGACTTGAACCCAAAACCTGTGGCACCGAGCGCCAGAGCGCCAGACACTCGGCCATTCAGGAGCAAATATTATCATTAAAGAATAAACAAAATTTTTTTTAAAATTTATTTTACAATAATAGGTTTATTCCTAACCACATTTCTATGTTAAATTTTTTTCCCGAAATTAACCCGATTTTATTTAATTAGTTCAACGCTTATATATTTTGCAAAGTATGTCCTTTTTTGGAGAATAAACGATTAAGTATAGGAACAACTTTATAAACTTGATATTTTTGTAGTTCCTATGCCTTTCAAAAGTCCTTTGTAAACAAATATTGAATTTCTGATTGCTTATGAGATATCAAAACACTTTGAACTTTTATTGGTTATGTGAGCTATTGATTTATAAAAACTAAATCTTTAGCTTCGTAAAGTCATATGGGAAATGTATGTACAATATGAAAATTTTAACCAAGTTGAACATTTTAAAATAATTTTGACACATTAGGGATAAATTGATCATTTTTAATGTTGAATCGCACAAAAACGATGATCATTGAAACCATTCT
>BPLR01011592.1:0-86938 GCA_021605095.1 Caerostris extrusa | reverse complement strand
GGTCTAGACTTTTGAGCAAACTAATAGTTTGAATAGTTGAATAGCATGTATCGTAGATTTATGATAAGCATGTTGCAATTTATATATCCTTTAATTTCCATGAAATATGTGATACGATTTATTTGAAATTTGTTGTAGAGTATTTTTTTTTTCTCATTTAGGATGGAGTACGCTTATGCATATAGCATCTGCTGCTGGCTTTCCTGACATTGCTATGATTTTTATGAAAAGAGGAGTTCCTATTCACACCTCAAATAAGGTGAGTTCAAATTTCGTATCCTTAGTATTATTTTTAATCATTATATTATCATTAATAATAATATTAAATTATTTAATAATAATTTAATATTTAACATTATTATTAATCAGTTATTTCTTAAATCACAATGTAATACAAAAATTTATTATTTTTAATGTTTTAAAAATAATTCCAAGAAACAAATATTGCCAGTGATTTTTGTCAAATAAGTTTTTGACAATAAAATCAAGTTGACATGTTTAAATTTGAGTTAAATATTTGGTGGTGTTAAATAAAACACCACCAAATATTTACATGTTTAAATTTGATTTTAAATATTCAAGTTTGATTTGATTTTTATCAACTTATAAAAAATATGTTGCCTTTTCTCCCTATAATATGAAGTATTTTTTTAAAATATTTTTAATAAATAATATATATGCCTAAAAGAACTTGAAAATTCATTAAAAAATAATTTTCTAATGGCATTAAATCTATCTAAAGGAAACTGAAACATTTTAAGAAACATTAAAATTACATAATTTTTACATGTACCTAAATTCTTCTCCTATGAATATCACATAAGAAATATTTGGCAAAGATTAGTTTACCTTGGTAACTGAAAGGAAAAGAACTAGATGATAGTTTGTTATAATACCATATAAACTAACACAAAAACGTTAATCCATAAAGTAACTAGTTCCGATAACGAATCTAATGAATGCCATTATTCATTATGGAATACTAAGTGATTACATACCATCATTGATCTCTAATCATTCTTTCTGCATATGTGACATTTAACTTTTCGTATCAAAAACCAATCCTACATATGGAGTGTAAACATATAGAGTGCGTTGAAAGAAATTTAAAGGAAGAAATGGAAATTGTGTACTGTAAAAAGTAAATTATAATGTGTGTACTCATCATTTAATGCTTTATTTTTATCTCAAAAATCCATTTAAGATTTAAAATTATTAGTTAACAATAAGCAGAAAACATGGAGATCTCAGATTCAAGTCTTATGTTACTGACTGTTATATGGATGAGGTAATTACTAATGTAAATTTTTATTCAAAGCCATTCTGATTAGGAGAATTAATTATTTATCGAAGCATTTTGTTTATACTCTAAATGTGTTTAAAAATTGTAATGTCTATTTTCAGTCGGGTGCCAAGTGTCTCCATATTGCAGCTGCCGCTGGCCACGTGGAGGTGGTACGATCTCTTTTAAATAAAGGGGAGAGTGTGGACATAAAAACGAATGTAAGTACCTTACCATTTTAATAGTTTTTAATAGAGTTTGTAAAATATTACTTTTATTACATTTTTTTTTTAACGAGCACACCAACAAAGTGCTTTATTATCCAAAACATCTTGTTTGATGGAAAAGAATTTTTTAAAGATATATCATGATAACATTTTCGTTTTATTTCTTTCTTTTTAAACATGTACATAAAATGTTATAAAGTTACTTTCTGTTTGATGTTTTTTTAGTATAAACACTGAAGCGAAACTTTATTTATTTATTTAACGTAATTTACTTCTAATGTTTATAGGATTTAATAAATCAGAAACCAAATTAAATTGAAAACATTTCTTTCGAAAAATGTGCTTTAAATTAGATGATTTGATTAAAGATACTTATTTATATTGTAATTAGCTCAAATATAACAAATCAAAATATTGGGCTGGTAAGAAAGCAATTTCGGTTTTCACTATTTAAATACATTATAAAAGCTGAAAGTGTTTCTTGTCAAAGGCAATATTTGGCTACAAAAATCAGAAGCTATCTGATTTTGAGTTTCATGATAAACTTCAAGTCCAATAACTTCAATGTAAAATAATTTATATGTATTATAATTTATTTAATATTTATAAGTTTTAACAAACAAGAAACCAATTTTAATTGAAAAAAATCTCTTTCGAAAAATGTATTTTTAAATTAGATGATTTGATAAAAGATATTTGTTTATGTCGGCTTAACTCAAGCCAAATAAAAATATTGTGTTGAAAAAGAAAGAAATTTCGGTTTTTCACTATTTAAATACATTGTAAAAACCGAACATAATTCTTGCCAACCTAATACTTGGCTGAAAATTCAGAAGCTGTCTGAATTTGAGTTTCCTGATAAGTTACAATTCAATTAACTTCAGTGTGAAATTATTTTAAAAAGCAATAAAAAAAAGGAAAATAATTTTATAGTTATTGAATGTATATAAATTTGTATTATTCTTTAAAAAAATTTCACTCAAAAATTATTTTTGGAATTCAAATAGTAATTAAATAAAAAATGAATCATGTAATTTTATAGATTAAACGCATTTAAATTCACTTACATTAATGATTTGATAAAAGAAACGAATTTGTATTTTTAACTCTTCTATTCTTAATATATATCTATATACTTATCTTTTTTTTTTTTTTTTTTTCTTTCTGTCAAATAGTTAATTTGAAACATTATACATAATAAAATTCGATTGACATTTAATTAAACAAAATAAATTATAAATTCTCTAAGAATTCTAATTTTGAATATCTGTGTTAAAATTATTAAATATCAAATTCTAATTTTAAAAATATTTTAAAAACTAATCTTACAAAAAAATTTATCAAATTAATAATTAATTTTCAGTTGAAGCAAGAATTATATAAAAAAAACTATTTAATTAATAATAATACGTAACCGTTTTTATATTTTAAAAAATCAATTAATTTAAATTTTAAAATTATATCATTTATAAAAATTTAAATTGTTTGTTAAAATGCTTAATAGAAAATGAAATGAAATATCATTTTCTATATATGATATAAACATTTCAAAGAATTTTTTAACTATTTCTTTTTAATATTTTCTTTCCTTTTGAACTTGCACAGGATGGGCAAACAGCTCTTCACATAGCTGTCCAAGGATGTCAACCTAGGGTTGTGGAAACACTACTTGGCTATGGAGCTCAGATAAGATTAAAAAGCGGGAAAAGTACGTTATCAATATTCTGTTAATTCTTATCTTTATTTTTTTGTATACTCACTGAAAAAGAATTCATTATACACTGAAGTGACAAAAGTCATGGGATAACAATATGCAAATTTTCAGATGGCAGTAGCATCGCGTAGAACAGGTATAAATGCGCAGTGCTTTCGCAGAGCTTTCATTTCTGTTCAAGTTATTCATGTGAAGAGGTTTTGACGTGATGATGACCGCGCGACGGGAATTAACAGACTTTGAACGCGGAATGTTAGTTGGAGCTAGACGCATGGGTCATGCCATTTCGGAAATCGTTAGGAATTCAACATTCCCAGATCCACTGTGTCAAGAGTGTGCCGAGAGTATGACATTTCAGGCATAACATCCCACCATGGACAGCGCAGTGGTCGACCGCCTGCACTTAACGACCGAGACCGGCGGCGTCTGCAAAGAGTCGTAAATTCTAACAGACAAAGCAACACTGCGTCAAATAACAGAAATCAATGTGGGACGTACAAGGGACTTGTCTGTTAGAACTGTGCGGAGAAATTTGGCTTTCTTGGGCTATTCAGCAGCAGAAGACCGACTCGAGTGCCTTTACTGACAGAACGACATCGCTTGCAGCGACTCGTGGGCACGTGAGCATATCATCGGTTGGTCCCTAGATGAATGGAAAACCGTGGCCTGGTCCGATGAGTCACGATTTCAGTTGGTAAGAGCTGATGGTAGGGTTCGAGTGTGGTGCAGACCCACGAAACCATGGACCCAAACTGTCAGCAGGCACTGTTCAAGCTGGTGGTGGCTCCGTAATGGTGTGGGCTGTTTTTCATGGCATGGACTTGGTCCTCTGGTGCGACTGGACCGAACATTGACTGAAATGCTTATGTTCAGCTACTTGGAGATCACTTGCAGCCATTCATGGACTTCATGTACCCAAACAACGATGGGATTTTTATGGATGACAATGCGCCATGTCACCGGGCCACAACTGTTCGCGATTGGTTTGAAGAACATTCTGGACAATTCCAACGAATGATCTGGCCACCTAGATCGCCCGACATGATTCCCATCGAGCATTTATGGGACATCATCGAGAGGGTCTGTTCGTGCCAAAATCCTGCACCATCAACGCCTTCACAATTATGGACGTCTATCGAGACAGCATGGCTCAATATTCCTGCAGAAGACTTCCAACGACTTGTTGAGTCCATGCCACGTCGAGTTGCTGCACTTCGCCGGGCGAAAGGAGGCCGACACGATCTTCAGAGGTATCCCATGACTTTTGTCACTTCAGTGTATAATATCACATGCCATAATATCATATGGCAATTAAAAGATGCTATATACCACATTATTTATTGTCTCTGATATTTAATTCCATTATTATAGAGAACAAATTTTCTTAGCCTTATATTCAAATTCCTCAAATTCCAAAATTATTATCTGTAATCTGTTTATTAAACTGCAAAATGCAAGCAATAAAAAGGTTTGTTCTTATAATTACTTTTGTCATACTCCGTAGAAGAATCTTTTTTAGAATTGTTATACATTTGCCTTAATATCAAACAAAACGATAATCATATAACATTGGATGATATTGAAAATTTCATCATTATAATCGAAAATCATGCAAGACACTCTAAAGATGCCATGTTAATTACTTAGCAATGCTTCAATATTTAATACTAAGTAATAATTTTACGTCATTTAATGTGTGGAAAGATAATTGACATGTTTGAGCAAAATTCACTATTATATGTGGCAAGAAAAATCTTTTGTTTGTTATAATTTCCATTGTCAACAAAAATCTGAATTAAATGGGATTTTACATCATTAGCATGGCAACTTCTAGTCGATAATAACCTTGATATGGGTCTCATCCATTTCAACTGGACGGCCAGATTGTTGTTTATTTTCCAATGAAAAATCCCCAGAACAAAATTTGGCAAACCAATTTTGACGCTGCCTTTCTTTCAAGGCATTATTCCGATATACGGCACATAGCTTCTTGTGTGCTTGTGAAGCGTTCTTGCCTTTTCGGAAATAATACAACAAAATATGTCTGAAATGCTCGTCTTGCTCTTCATTTTAAATTGGGATGAAAACGGAACTAAATAACTAATCACTGCAATTGTTTTACTAAATTAAAGGTGGTAGCCCAAACAACAAGAAAACAATATCGGTTAGGTACTTTGAACACGTTGACAAAACAAAAGAATGTGCCAAGATCATCTATTGATAAAATCAGCAATCATTTAGTTGCCAACCCAATAATTTCCACTTCATTATTGACATCACTAATGACTTTTATGCAAGCAAATTAAAAATTTTTTCCATGTTAATTATTTAGAAATCCTACTATATTTAGTACAAAATAATAATTTTATGCCATTCAATATGTGGAAAAGAAAATTTTAGGGATTTACCAAAACTCACGCTCATATGTGGCAAAGAAAAATCTTTTTTTTGTTTGTTATAATTTCCACTTCATTATTGTCATTAATGACTTTTTTATTTAGGGCAATTTAACCATTTTTTTTCCATATTAATTGCTTAAAAATCCTTCAGTATTTAATAGCAAATAATAATTGTGTACCATTCAAAGTGTGGAAAAAAAATTGACATGTCTGAGCAAAACTCGTGATCATATGTAGCAAGAAAATTTTTTTTTTGTTTTTATAAATTCCGTTTCTTTATTGACGTTACTAATGACTTTTATATAGACAAATTAAAAAAATTTTGATGTTTAATTGCTTAGCAATCTTTCAATATTTAATACCAAGTAATAATTTTTGTCATTCAATGTGTTCAATGTTCAAACAAAGAAAATTTTAGAATTAGTGTCTGAGCAAAACTCATGATCATATACGTGGCAAGAAAAATCTTTTTTGTTTATAATTTCGACATCATTAATGACCTCATTTATGTAGGCAAATTAACATGTTATTTCCATGTAATAACTACTTTAAACTATTTAAATTTCAATATTTTGCTTTTAATAACGACCTTATTTTATTTTGCAGTCTGGTGAAACTCCTCTTCACATAGCGGCCAGGACATCTGGCGGAGAAAAGTGCGCGGAGTTATTACTCAAAAGCGGAGCGGAAGTCAACGCAACTCAAGAGGTATATTTATCTTATCATATTAATTATCCGTCATATTATGAATGTATTTTTATACATTTCAGAGTAAATATCACCAGTTTGACAACTTAATGTACTATATCAAAGTTTAGTGAGATAATTCCACTTCTTTCTATTTTTAGTAATGAAAGTTTTTTTTTTTTTTTTTTTTTCAGCCTTCAAAATCAGAAAAATTAAAAATTTGATTTGATTTTTACGCATTTTCAAAGGTCATGAATGTAAAAATGGCTTAGGTCTTTTATTTAAGCGCATAACTCAGTGTGGGGTTTCTTCTTTTTTTATATATTATTTTTATTATAAATGTAACATAACTGTTAAAGTTATTATTATTACATAAAATTACTTATTTATGTTCTTAGTATTACATTTGATGAAAAAAAGAATACAAATTATCTCTTTATATATTCGCGATTTACGTATTTTCTACAATAAATTTTTTTCGGCAAGGCAACGTATGCCTGATTCTGCTAGTATATAATATAATGTTTTTACCATTTGCCGTATTGATAATATACATCTTTCAGGATCTTCAAACACTGTCTACATTTTGACGCTCCCTGTTGTTTTAAGCCACTCTGAACACCTTGGCTGTTTTTTACTACAAGACAAAGCAGACGTGCAGCAAAAATCAAATGTAAGTCTTCTGATGGCAATACTCCGAATAATTTATTAATAATTGGTTTTGTGATGGATTTTCTATAAAAATAATTTATATATTATATTAAAATTATTCATAAATGCTTCAGACTGGCGATTTTGATGAAATTTTTACATGTGGCAAAACATGGATAATGTTTTATGCTATTTTTCTTTTATTGTAAGTCGCCACCAGATGATACTGCCGCCTTCTATATTGTTCAACCAATCTCTATAAAAATTAGTAATAAGTATTCAGTATGGAAAATATGTCTGCTATGACCACTGGATCTTAAAAATGAAATATCCATGAAAATTAGTATGCACAGGGGATAACGGTTCTACTCTTGTCAACGCTCAAAACAATGTAAGTTCACAAAACAAAAATTCGATACGTAATTGCTAAATATAAGAAAATCGTAAATGCCTGATTCTGCTGTTATATACAGATATAACATAGATCACTAGATCAGGATGGTGAAACTCAGTGATCATAATCTAGATGTTCACAAGACAAAGCAATGTTATCTGGATTCATGATGGGGAAGTAGGATTTAGAAAGATTACAGATTAGTAGTCCTTTCACAAATGCATTTAATGAACCCATGTCTAAGTCCACTAGTAAGTCTGGAGTTGTTTTCTAATTCTTCAAACAAATACTTCGATAAATCTAAATGGAATATTAGCAGGACTTCACAAGAATGCAAGAAGATATAATCCAAAATAAGAACCAGTTCAAATTATAAAGTAAGACATACTATAACTTATTTAGGAATACCCAATGAAATAAAAAGTCTATAAAACCTTTCTGTAAATAATAACTCAACTTCATACACCTTCATCGAAGTTCTCCCTTTGGGTTATCCTGTCGACGATTTGAGTAATGGGCTTGTTAGCAGTTAAAATATATGATTATTATACAGTTCAGAAAGAATCGACATTTAACTTGTACTAGAACTTTCTAGATCCAATACTTCCCAGGATATCGTCTCAACATGACGAAGTAACTAAAGATTTGAAGTCTTTAGGAAAACAAAAATACTAAAAAAGAGGATGTGCCGATAAGTAGTTGAAAGGAACTACAACTATAGGTAGTATATCGTAAGAGAATAACGTAATGAAAATTACAGAAGATGGTAAAACTTTGAACATATAAATTTGGTAAATTTTTCAAAATTTCAACGATTATAGGTGCATCCATTTGACATATGAATATTTATCGAAATAACTTAATCATAAATAAAGCCTTAGTATTAAAATTCATATTTTTTAGAATTTAACGTATTTATTTATTTTTTTTTTACCAGCTAGGCGAATCAGTTCTTCATTATGCATGTCTAATATCTAAAAGCCAAGCTCACCATCCAACTGAAGACAAAGATCTCGTGAAATTGCTTTTACAAAATGGTGGCGAAGTTAATGTTCCGAACAAAGAGGGTAACAGCCTTTTTGTGTAAAGTAAATAATAATAAATGAAAAAAAATATGTATAAGCACACATATAGAAATTTTGTTGTTTAAACAGAAGGATAAATATTATAGAAACTTACTATCTATTTAATGTTTTAAATGCAGTTATAAAAATATTCTTGCCTTATTCTAAAATCTTTTTTTGTTTTCATGATTATGTATATTACTTCAAATATATTTTAAAAATTCCTTTACTTAATTTTTGTACCTGTACTTTTATAATTCATAGATATTTTTAACTATTTTAATTTAATACTTCATTGTTAAATTCACATATGCTGCATATATTTTTCAATCTTAACAGGTATTTTTTAATGTTCAACACTCTTCATTTATTTTTGTTTTTGCAGTATCATGACTTGCATCCATTACTGCAGCAAAGAAGGAAATGCCGATATACTGCATGAGATTTTAAATCAGATTGATCCAACAATGCTGCAAGGTGCCTGCAATCGTATCGCACTGGTGAGTGAATCTCGTTTAATTCAAGATACAGATTGTTATTTTAAACAGAACAAATAGCCTTTATTACTAAGTATACCAGCTTCATTTAAAAATGTGGTGTTAAATCTCTTCCAGAATGGATGGACTCCTCTACTTTATGCATGCCAAAAAGGTCATCCGGAAGTTGTGAATTTGCTGCTTCAGAACTCTGCGAGAGTGGACGTGTTCGATGAAGTAAGTACAAGAAATTATTCTTTATCTATTACATAATCCTACATACGTCTTTGTAAGACTAAAAACAAGAATTTTTATGGCCACTATTAAATCAATATTTTATTTGAATCTAATAGTAGCCAAGCACAAAAATTGATTCTAAATTTTATTAGTTAAACAATTCTTTTTTTTTTTTTCTTCCTTTTCTTGATAATTTTGATTAAAGAAATTTATTAACGCCTATGTCATCAAAGAGGCTTGCTGTTGTTTCTTGCCGACTTGGCGAACATCTAGACCAAGCCAACGAACCCGTATGGATTCAAGGCTGAAAAGGGGCAGCTACTGTTGTGATGGAGCATCCGTAGGTAGAAGCCTGGACACTCTCCGTGACATTCTACAGTCATATGAGACCAGGACCTACGACTTAAAGTGGATTTCGAACCACTACAAACATCCATGGCATCGCCAGAGCTCAAACTCGAAACCTCAGTCCGAGCGCCAGACACTCAGTCATTCAGGTCCAAAGAGGCTTAAAAATCTTAATACAATATCTAGAAAGATTTGTTACTGTTTATTCGATCGCTCCAAGCCAAATTTGGACATAAAAGTGGAATAATTTTTCTGCCAAAATATTTTTACTAAAATGAATTAGAAAAAAAGGTGTAAATTGTTTTTAAATAGTGAATTTATTACACTATTGAAAATAAAAGCAAATAATGCTAATTGATAAGTCGTAATGAAAAATTTAGTCGTAAAAATAAAATTGTGGTGGAAAGAGTCTGCAAGCCGAACTCGGACATTTGGCAAAGCGATAGTTAATCAGAAAAGGGAAGTAATTCCTTTCTTAATGCACCAAAGTAGCTGTTGTTCTAGGAAATTAATTGGGGTTTGGGGCAATAAGCCATCCCATCAACAATAAGAAAAAGGGCTGCTTAAGGAGGCTCTCAGAGGGAAAAAGCCTGACGAAATTATTTAAAAATATGACCGTAAGTTTTATATTCACAAAAGATCATAAAAACAAGGATTTTCTTACTGGAAAAACGTATAATTTAATGATGAGAGTAAATTCAACATTTTTGGATCAGATAGCAATCCTTATTCTAGAGAAATTCAGTGAGGAGTTGTGTATAAAAAATTGAAAGCAATTGTCAAGCATAGTGATGGATCAGTAATGGTCTCGGGCTCGTTTTCAGCTAAATGAAACATGAATTAAATTATTTCTTCAATAAGTTTTGAAGATGGGGTCGCTAATAAGTGTTTTGTTCACAGGGCGGCAAAGCGGCCCTCCACCTGGCCGCCGAGTTCGGCCACGGGGAGGTGGTGGACATCCTGCTGAAGCACAAGGCGTTCGCCAACGCCCGATCCAAGAAGGGCATGACTCCCCTCCACCTGGCGGCCAGGAACGGGTACACGGAGATCGTGCAGAAGCTGGTCTCGCAGTACGGGGCTACGTTGGACGCACTAACGCTGGTAAGAAACAAGTTTAATTAATCACATACACCCTCCCGCAATAAATTTGTTTAAATGTAAATAATATGCTCTTAATCTTCCAGATTTGACAAACCTTAATAAGACACAGTGGTTAGCAACTGGACTAGCTCAGTTGCAAAGCTCGATAAAGTCAAAAGTACCGTAGGCATAAAGCCTTTTTATTGGCTCGAGAACAAGAGATGAGTGTGGACAGTAGTCACTTGAATGCTATTTCTTGATCGTTTAAAATGATGATGCTATCAGGCAGAGACATGGACAGACTTGGAACATAAACATGGAAGCATAAGTGACAACTTAACATCATCACTTAATCTTATCCCAATACTCAATTAATAAATCAGTTTGAGAGTTCATTATTCCGTAAATCTACAGGAGAAATTCATGTAGATTTATGTAGTATAGGAGTTATAGTTTCATGAAAATCATATCAAATATAATTGAAATTCTTAAGGTGGGAAATTTACATGGCGCTTAGCATGATGAACGATATTTACAAAGATTTGATGTATTTAAAATGAGAAGTATCACAAAACTACATTATATGCCTAACCAATAGGGTTGTAATATATCGTTACTAAACATATATATGCTGACAGCAATAATTTAACTTTCATTAATACTATAAAGATTCAATAATGAATTGTTAATTTAATTAATAGTTCGTAGTAACTTTGTTCAATAATGGAAGTTTACTTTATGACAGATGATATATTGCATCTTTATAATGATCAACAAATAAATTTGCTTTTGTTATTCTAATCAAGTTAATAACAAAATTTGGCATTAATTAGTCTTATAAATATTTGTTTAATTCGGAAAATTTATGCTAACACGTTTCTTTTTTATTCGCTTTTTAAATGGTATGCAACTTTTGCTTTTCAGACCAAACGTACCCCTCTCCATCTTGCAGCAGAAAACGGACAACTGGACGTTTGCAGCGTCCTGCTGGAAATGAGCCGACGCCAATTCCATTGATAATGTAAGAAAACTTCTTTTTAAATTTTAATATACTTTATTAAAAGAAATTTATTTCTTTAATTCACCAAACAAACGGAATTAAATTCATTTATCTACATTTAAATTGATCTAACTATTCATTTTTAATTTGAAATAAGTTTTTCAAATCCTCTCGCATGTACTGCTCAGGCTCCAATAAATAAGTGAAATTATAACAACGTTTACGATAAAAAAAGACATTAGAGTTTTTGCATACCGTACGTTAGTTTCCGTAGGACGTCCGTTAGCTTTTTCTCCCTAGCGCGCATGCTCATAGGAAACTGAGCATGCGCGATGGAGAAAAGCTAACGGACGTCCTACGGTAACTAACGTACGGTATGCAAACTCTCTATTGTTGTGCTAGGATTGTGTTGAATAATCACATGTAATAAAAATAAGTGTAGCTAACAATAAAAAGAAATTTGTGTTTTTGATTTTTTAATTCTAAATGTGTTTGTTTCTCATGCGCTATAAATTTGGCCCTGCCCCTGCTAATTAATATTTTCTTTAATTATAATTACTTATTTTTTGTGCAGTTATATTAATCGAGAATAATGACAAAAAAATTTTTACATAAACAAAGATTTTAACCAATTGCACACCAATATAGTATTTCTCTAAAATTTGGAAGAATTTTTTAAAATGCATCTACTTATTACATATCACTGTTCCTTTATCCTAAATAACTGAACGAATACACCAAAAATGCATCTGAGAATGCATGCCATTGTTTCTTATTTATAAAATCTGGAAGAATATTTTTTGAGAGGTATCTTCATTCAGTATACTCATTACAGTTTTAAAAATATCTTTTATTTTATTTAAGTAAATAGTAAAAATTTAGTATTTTAAATTTGCTAATTACTACATATAAATGTTTCTTATCTTGAATAAATGGGAGAATACATTCAAAAATGTATCTGTGAATTGCATCCTATCTTTTAAAACTGAAAGAATATTTTTTGAGACGTATCTTCATTCAGTATATTCATTACAGGTTGAAAAAAAATGTATTTCTTCTTTTATTTCGGTATACTATTATTATTTTAAATCTGCTAATTACATATAGTGTTTCTTATCTTGGATAACTGGAGTTCTTGACCATCCTTCAGAATTTTTATCTATTAAAATAGTGTGCAGCCGTACAAGACAATTTTTTTTCTTAACCATTTACACGCTAATTTTATTTTTGTTTCACTTAAAAATAAAATATATTTATCAGAAAAAGAAACAATTAAATATTGTTAGAGTAAAAATATTGAAATTAATATTTTGGAGAAAAGATAAAATGTATCTGAGAATTGCACATCGTTGTTTCCTATTTCTAAAATCTGTAAAAATATTTTTGAGATGTATCTTCATTCTGTATACTCATTACAATTTGAAAGAAATATCTGTCTTATTTTATTTCACAATACTATTATTATTTTAAATCTGTTAACTACATATCACTGTTTCTTATCTTGAATAATTGGAAGAATACATCAAAAATGTATCTGCCCGAATTGCATGCCTTTTTGTTTCCTATCTCTTAAAACTGGAAGAATATTTTTTGAGATGTATCTTCATTCATATGTTCATTACAATCTCTCTCTTTAGACGGGTCAAACTCCATTACTGCTGGCTGCCGAAAATGACCATCCCGAAGTTGTAAAGCTCTTCCTGCGCCATAAGCCTGAATTGGTGTCGATGGCCAATTCGGTAAGTACTGTCTATTTTTACTTACTCTCATTAACGGTTGCCGATCGATTTTTCACCCTAAAAAAGAATCGCAGGAATGAAGGAGTTCTTGATCATCCTTCGGAATTTTTATCTATTAAAAGTAGTGTGCAACCGTATAAGAAAACTTTTTTTTTTTTTTAATCTTTTACACGCTAATTTCATTTTTGTCACACGTAAGAATAAAATATATTTTAGATAAAAATTTGTTGCGTGGCATATTTTGAAGTATAAATAAATAAATTTAAATATTGTGGAGTCAAAATATTGAAATTAATATTTAGAAATATTATAACTGTAAGCACATATTACCAATAAACGAAACAATATTATTTATTTAAAACTAATTTTAATTAATACAATAATTAAAATATTTGGCAAAAAAACACACGGAATAAGGGCCGCTGGGATTTGGCATCAAAAATTCTTTTCGCCAAAAAAAAAAAAAGGTGGCAATTGTAAGTGAAGTGAATTTGCAAACAGTAAAAAAAAATATGGTTTTATCACATTTTAGCGACTTATCGCTCAGTTGACGCCACAAAATATCACCAAATCCCAACGGCCTATTTTGCGTTTTGGCCAAATATTTTTCAAATCTTTTATGTTCGGCTGTTAAAAATTTCTTTAATGTTTAAAAAAATGTTTATAAAAGATTTAGAAAAAAAAGTATAAGAGAAGGGCCTTACAATTAAAAAATTAATTTGAAAGAACTTATCCTTCTGTGTCTTTCGTCCATTATCCCTGTATTCATTAATATTAATATATTAATTTGAAAAAGTGATCATTAATATTAATACAAGTAATTAATTCAAATGTACATTGAACTGTAATAATTTTAGATATTAAACCCCAAATATAGAATTTTTAAATATTTGTACAAAAAAAAAAAAAAAAAAAAAAAAAAAAAATAGCAACTTCTCGTTTTTTGTTCTAGAATGGTTTCACCTGTGCTCACATAGCAGCTATGAAAGGAAGCGTTGCCGTGATCAAAGAGCTAATGAAATTCAACCGATCCATGGTAACGTCCGCAAGAAATTTGGTAAGTAATTTTACTTCCCGTAAGTTTTACAAAAGTGCTTTTCTGCGGGATTTGCTCTCTTGTTTCAATGACTACGTTTTTTAGCAATAATCAAGGCTAATTGAAAATTAATCAAATATTCTCTTTTTTGTAACGCATTTATATATTACAAAACGTTACAAAAATACTAATATAAATAACATTTAAGAAAGCAGTAAGTACAGATTAACGCAATAATATTGTAGTGTGCAGGTTGGGCAACCAGATTATAAGTGGGTGTGTTTGGGTTGAGATACCTGAGACACAGGTTGGAGAAGACACAGAAACGCACAAACACAACACACATATAATATTTACCACATTTAAAGACACATAATTATAGATTCTTGGAAGGATTCCACTTCGGAAGGAAGGTCGAAAACTCGATACTCAGCTATGTGTAGGGTACGCGAAATATACTTCCTTTCAGTGAGAATCTGTAGGCCAACTGATCATTTCTCCTGAACACTACAGAGGGATGTTCTTGCTAGACGATAGGAGGAAGTTTGGTTACAATATTTGAAAAATCCTCTAAACTCTTATTGATACATAAAACTCAATCAGTAAATTATTATTTCTATTCTTTTATTTTTTTCTTCCCAATATGCTGCAATATGTATACATTAAATTTCCTCCAAAATAATATTTAGTTTTTAAAAGACTGTTACATATTAAAGAATTATTATTTATATTTAAATATTTCTTTCTCCTTGTTACTTAAATATTTCAAAAATCTTTTATTATTTGCACAGTCGATCGAACGTCAGAATATGAGTAATAAAATAATAATGATTTAGGATTTAAAAAAAAAAAAAATCGCGTTCAATTTGTATCAGAATATGAATTGTGATAAACAAGCATTTCTGAAAAAAAATAAATAGATTCTTAACTTTTTACTTTTCTAGAAAATTATATTCCGTTAATAAGTTTGAATATAATGTGGATGTAAATTAATATAGCGTGAAGTGTATGGTTTTTTTAATATACAAGGAAAATTTCTAAAATGAAAATGTTTAAATTTAAAACATGAACTCATTGAATAAGCTGATTAATTTTGCCAATTTAATTAAGAAACAAAAAATATACAATTTGATACAACTTTTTGAAAGAAACGCCAATTTTGGTTCCATAAAAACAAGTTAGTCAACTATCACTGCTATTTTAAAACTTACAATATCTTCAAAAAAATAATAATAATGGCAAATATTAAAGTAATGCATTGTGAAAAACAAAAAATATTGAGTAGTACTGAATATTTGTGTACTCTTTTTAATGCAACCTTTTTTTTTTTCCTTGTGTATTTAGACTGGAAACACGGCTTTGCACTTGGCAGCATCAGGTGGTCATGCAGAAGTAGTCAAAGTACTGATAGAAGCTGGATCATCAGCAACGGAAGAAAACGCTGTAAGTTGCTTTCACAAATTACTAACAATGAATTCATTTAGAGAGCAAATGAGCTTATGCATTCACATAATAGTTAAGTAAAAGTTATCTCATCTGAAAGAAACTTAAATTATTATGAATAAAATAAAATCATATGTTGGATACAGTTTTCCAGCTGTTATGGTATATTGAAAGTGGTAGTCTGTATATAATAGAAGTATACTTAAGTTCTTTTGTTTTATATTAGTTTTTAAAAAAACATTTTCTTAATCACATACGTGTTATAAAAGAAAATATTTAAGTTAATCTTTTAACAAAAAGCCGGTTTTTATTGGCACATTTCTCCAACAGACGGTCATCTTTAATATTGCTAGTATGATGATGCTTACAGTCTTACATTCTTTAACCACAGACTGGACATTTCTTAGCAAAAGCATTGCTACGAATAGTAATATATATATATATAGAATAGAACAGCAATATAATCCAAATACTACAAGCAATATTTCCTTAGCAATCTATAGCACTATATTTACTTCTTCATTGGAGCAACAGCCTCATGGTGGACCAAGACCATTTGCCTACTGGCAGATTTCGAGAGATGAGATGCTTTTTCTTTTTACTAGGTAGTGTTGTCAGCCTTACGCTCTACAGTCATATTAGACCGGGACCTAAGCTTTTAAAAGTGGATTCCGAGGCCCTTACAAGCATCCATGACACCACCAAGACTAGAACAAGAAACCTGTGGCACCGAGCGCTAGTCACACGACCATCAGGCCCACTATATTTACTAACAGCATTTATTTAGCATTATAACACCAATACTGCCAATTTAGGTGGGCAGTTTTCAATTTGAAAATTATGAAACATTAAATTATTTAACATTATTCAGAAAAATGAAAACAAAAGAAATCTTTTAATAATTGACTGACCATCATATTTAGATATGAGTAGCATAAAATTTTTATGCTATTTGTTTACGTCAATAATACTGAAGCTTTTTATCTTTGATTATGTATCATAAACGACAAATTGAATGTCATTTGAGAGAGAGAGATATCACTCCCCTTCTATACATATTAAAATTCGAAATAAATGAAGGAAAAGGATATATTACCTGGATCAGTTTATTTCTTTCGATTTTTAGATAAAACCAGAAAAACATGCACACATATGTGCATATATATTATCTTTATGAAAATCATTTTATTTTTAAAGGATGGCTACACTGCTTTGCATTTTGCTGCCAAAGACGGACATGTTAAAGTTCTACAAACACTGAAGTCAGCAGTATCTTGGCGAATTTTCAGTAAAAGGTAACCATGCTTATCAAGTTTGATTGATATATTCATGATCAAGTTATAAAAACATTATAATTTATATTTTTGTAGATCAATTTAACACTGTCAAATGAAAGATTATATTTCTTTTTAAAAATTAAACATTAATGATCTACATTTCAATGCTATAAATAGAATCACAACGCCACAAACTATGTCGAAAATCTATGGTCGTTAACCTAATTATCATGGGTCATTATTAAATAAAAATGTACTTATTTAGCTGGTTTTCAAACAATTTATAACATAGATAAATCTTTTTTTACTTTATTCTAAAAAAATTGAAAATTAATTACGGTTGCTAATAAAAAACTACTGTCATGGAATTTTTTTAATTTTTTATTCCTGGCGAATTTTAAAACAGTTTTATAAAATTAAGCGAATAAACAACTTATTCGATTTCACCATACATTCAATATTATTATCTAATTGAATAATTCTGTAATGTATTGGTGAATTGGATTGCATCATTTTCTTTATAAATAGTTATTATTTAAGATAACATCTAATTTTTTTTTTTTTTTTTGTTAAAACATGCAGCATATATTTAATAGGATTCCAATTTTTTATGTACGTTAAAAATTAAAATTTTCAATAAAAACGTCTAAGGTAATTTTTAACTGGTTAATAATTCAAAAGTACTTTCTTCAATTAATATATTTGATAAAATGAATGTGTGTGTGTGTATTCTAACATAACTTAAAAACTATAATATTTGATGGCCTAATTTTTTCATTGAATTCACCATTCTTTCATATGATCACAGTTGAAATCTCGAAAAAAAAAAAATATCAACATTTATTAATTGTAAATAAACAAAAACCTTTTTGCAGCTAGTGCTATCTGGTGGCGCGAAATTTCCGTCTAAACATTTTTATTAATGGTTAAAATTTTTCTCAAATTTTTGTAGATTACGTGATTGTGTTCTTTTTTTAATACATTTTGTTCATTTTTTTCAAAATGATTTTTATTTATAAGTAATTGTTCAGAGTAATTTTTCCTTTACAATTTGCTTTTTCACAGATGTTTTTTTTTTTAATTAAATAAAATTTATCACTATTATATATGTTTTATTTTTTTAAATCACAAGAACATATCTACTAGGAATTAAATAAAGGAACCTAATTTTTAATCTGTGTGCAGCTAAATTCTTCTATTGAAAACTTTAATTAATAAATGATCAAAAATGTTTTAAATCATATCAAAATTGAAAATATTTTGTGACTATTTTCTTTATACTATGGCTGTTCCTTGTGTAAATCTTACTGAATTTTCGTTGTTTTAGACGGGTATGACTGCTCTCCACGTAGCAGCGAGTTGCGGACAGACAGAGTTTGTGCAGGAAATGTTAACGCAGATACCCGCCACCATTCCGAGCGAAAGACCTGGAGACACCAGCCTCAGCGATGATGTAAAAGTGAAATTCCTTTTGTTAAAACATAGAAATATATTTATTTATTTAATAAAATAATTTGAAATACTTTTCCATACCTCATATTACATGCAATAAGCCATTTTATTTCAAAGGAAACATTTGAATTCTTGAAATATTCATCATGTTAACTCTAAGGCAAAAAATTTAACAGAAAATTGTTCACATTAAAAACACAATAATCCTTTAACTTATTTTAAAACATAAAAAAAAAAAAAAAATATTTAAACGAATTTCTTCAGATATTGTCGGTTTTATTTTTTTATTTCAATGTAATATATATTTTCGCAGTAGCAAAATTTTTTGCTATTGTTTTACTTTTAAATGCTAATTGAAATCCGATTTGGCGCAAAATTAGAAAGTGCATTTAAATAGCATTGAATTTGTTTTTCATTTTTACATCAATTTTTAAAAGATAAATGATGTAAAAACATTTTTTTTATTTAAAGAATTTTGAAAATTAATATTCAGATTTATTTAGTTAAACAAACTCAGTAATTATTCTAAATTCAACATTCAATTAATGTAATTTGTTTAAGTATTTAAAATGCTATCCTTTATTTCTTGCCAATATATAAAATGGGAAAAGATCATTCTTTTGATTGCTTCTTCTTAGTTTGATGTTTAAATACTTTACATTGCTGACTTCCCTTTCAGTATGGCTTCACTCCATTGCATTTAGCAGCAGAATCGGGACACGAAGGTGTGGTGCGTGTTTTGCTCAACAGTTCTGGAGTCCAGACAGATTGCGCTACAGTTGTGCAGGTGAGCATCACTGGATTTATTTATTTATTACACTTCTAATGCAGCATAATCTATACGCTCGTATTCTTAAGTAGTACAAAAAAATCTAAGAAACAATTTTTAAAAGAAGTGAAAAATATATATTAAAATCTCACCTTCAATCACATGTTTTTAAAGAGAACTCCCCAATATAGTGAATGATTTTTAAATATCTTATTCAATGAAAAATAACGATAATTGCACATTCTCGTTTAAGCCTAAAATGTTAATTCAATGATAAAAATATGGTGCATATATATTTTTTAAAAATTATAAAGAATTAGTTATCATCATTAACTTTTCACTCTTTAACACATTTTGACATCGAATGCAAAATAGTGGTCTTCCGTTTATTATTCATATTTAACTACATACAGCGTTCTGAAGATTAGTCCATCTTTTGTTCATCTTCGCAGTTCCTCAGCGTGAATTTGAAAAAAAAAAGATTATAAATTATGAAGGACGACTTCTAATTACTAGACATAAACGTTGCTGTATAAATAAAATACCTCATGCTTTTATGTAACATATGTTTATATTTAATAATACTTTTTTATTTTATGATGTATGTTTTCACATATAGTTTGGTATATACAAAAATCTAAAAAGAAATTCTCAGAATATTATATAATTTAATAGAATTTTAAAAAAATCAAAAACAAATTTTCTATTTCATTTCTTGTAAAGTTAATGTAATGTATACAAACTCATTATTTTCGATAATTTTTATGTTAAAAAGAAAATTACGAGTTTTACATTCTGCTTTTTATTTGGTGAATTTAATTCTAATGCCCAATGTAGATATTTTTTTTTCATTAAATTATTTTTATAGCCTAGTTTAGCATTATAAAGCCGTATTCACACTAATGCGTCGAGTGGCGAGATGGTGAAACGTCAACCAATCACAAGTCTCAGAATTCGTACACCGAGTCCATTAATTGGTTAACGCTTCATGCTACTCCGCTTAATACTTGGAATGAATCCGGCTTCAGAGATTATTGAAAATACATTAATTTTTCGCGTAACTGACCCTGTTTACTCACAGGGTATATTGCCCATGCATCTGGCAGCAAGGGGCGGACATCTGGCAGTAGCTGGCCTACTGCTCAGCCGCTCGACGGAACAACTACAGACGGCGGACAAACAAGGTCGGACTCCTTTACATATGGCATCAGCTCAGGGTCACAGAGAAATGGTCGGTCTGCTCCTCGGACAAGGCGCCGATATCAATGTAGCAGACAATGTAAGTAGTTGCACCTTTTTTCTCGCATTATACTATACTTTAAATGAAATTTAAATTGAACCAAGAACTAGACGCATATTTATTTTATTTAATAAGTCATTTACCTTTATCTCTTGCCTACAATCTGCATCGACGTATAACCTGCAGACGTAATTTTCGGCCTGAAAAATAAAAGATCTCGTATAATCCGCGGAAGATTTGCGTACCTTATACCAATCAAGTTCTATTTAGGGCCACCGCAAAAACTAACAAAACGTTTTTCAGTTTTAAAGAGCATTTTTAATGGCAAAACTATCGAAAAAAGATATGCATTTAAGAACTATGGTCAAAACAAAAAAGATGACACATTACCGGCGATTTGTAATCTTCATACTTGCTAGGCAGATGAAAGTCTTGATGAATATGATAGTAAAGTATTTAATTTGGCACTCCTTAAATTCTTATCTATAACTTCATCCGAGGCATTTTCATCCACTAGCCCATACCAATATATGATTTGCATCAGATTTCTGTTCTCTTCCAACGTTCACAGCTGTTGTGTTTCTTTCTTTATGCTCAGAAAATCGTTTATTTTTCTCTCACACAGCTTTATCAACTTTTGTTGGCCAAAAAAATTGGAATAAATGGTTGTTTTACAGGATTCATTTTCCTGAAATTTCCGTAAGTGAAAAAAAATGTCCAGATTCTACTCAGCGGCCTATAATTTGCAGGTTTATATTACGCGGATAAAATTATGAGATTAATATCTACTACAGTGGTGACCCGCGCAGAAGAGTACAGAAAGGACTAGTTTCAAATTATGAAAAAGTCGCTGTAAAGCAGTCGCTGCTTTTCAGAAACGAGACTCAATGTGAATGTAACAACGTATATAAGTCATTCAAGGAGGGGGGGGAAGGAACCTGGCCATTATGACTTCTATCCTTATATGCAAGCAAATGAGAACTAACAGAAATGCAAATTAATTAGAAATGGTTTAATAATTGAGGTGGTGGAGGGGGGGACTTTTATTTTATATACTTACGTGACTTAACGTCGGAGTATCGGCGAGGACAAAAATACAAAAGGGGTACAAAAATAAAATCATTCACGCATAGGTGGGAAAAGAGGAATCACTCACAGGTGATTTTATATACACCTTGCATCGACAATGAGACTGTCTGGTGGGAGTTTTTCTGCTAGATGGCAACGCAACGGGAGGCAATTATCTCTAAAATTATCTTGTAAAGCAATATTCTATGCATAATCACCAGACATCATTGTTAATGAATAATGAATACACAATTTTAAAAAAAAAAAAATTAAACAATAGAGAAATGGAAAAAATAGTAACAAAAAATGCAATTGGGAAAATTAAGCATTTCATGCTCCTGATTTCCATATAAATTATGAAGAGATGATCAATCACAATTATATGCGTCCCATTAAAATATTCATTATCAAAGGATTAATGACTGTTCATATTTAAAAACTTATTAGTATTAAGCTACAACTGCTCATTTTTTTGTTTTGCCTTTTTTTTTTTAACCATTTAATAACAGGAATAACTATATACATTTTTAACATAAACTTGAAATAGGGAAAAGGTTTAAAAGTACTTCAGTTCAGTTCCCCTCACTATGAGAATTTCAATTATTGAACTGAAATTTTATCCCGATTGATAGATCAGAAAAAGCGCTAATATTCATGAAATTTGAATAAATTACTATTATTGAAGAAAAAAATATTAGCATCTTTAATGTAAAAAAAAAAAAAAAAAAAATTAGGAATTATTTTTCAAGTAAAATGTTAATGGAAATTGTTCCCTTGCAGAACGGATGGACAGCGCTGCATTACACTACAAGACATGGTTTCCTCGACGTGGTTCAACTGCTTGTTAACAGCGGAGCCTCTCCCACAGCTGCAACAAATGTAAGTCATTTCTTTAACTAATTTTTATTAAACTCGATATTATCTGCATTCAAACGATAAATATATCCTTTGGCTCTTCAATTTCACTTAAACGATTGTGGTGCCTGATGGTCGAGTAGTGACATGGATGTTTGCTGTGATTCGGAATCCACTTTAAACCGTAGATCCCAGTTTAATATAATCGTAGAGTGTTGTGGGGGTAGTGATACTCACGTCCATAGAATATCTTCAAGTTACACGTGCCCCATGGATAGTGCTAAATGAGTAACAGCGTTCGACGGTGCCCCCACACGACAAGCCTTCTTCAAGACTAGTTTATATTGGGCTGCTCACAGGGTAATGGTCAATACGACTCAGTCCTCGGCGTAATTAAAAACTTAAACACGCCTTTTTTTTTTTAAACAAACTTTTGACTATCTTAAAACATGCCAAATCAAACTCAAAATTGAATATTTGATTATATTTGATTGCGACTACGTATTTTTCAGCAGAAGCACTCGAACATCAGTATTCAATCATTTGTTGTGTATCTATTCTTCAGATTTCTAACCATATTTATAATATAATAACAAGACCATGATATAAAACTTGACTAACATTGTTATTAACTGTTTCTGTGATTAGGAGTTTTAAATCTTGTTACCACTACGATGACTGCATAATTCTAACTGCTGTTATGGAGAAAAGAAAGCATTTTTAATAGATATCAGTTGAATATTATATAACAGATATTATGTAAATATAATTTTATTTTGTGAAGCTAAAGTTGGATATTCTCATAATATAAATAAATTAGTGAGAGTTATTAGCTAAAATTTATTATAAATTATATTACGTAATGTTTTACAATTAAAAACAGCATATTTTTCAGAAAAAAATACTTGTTTCATAACCAATACCATATCGGTTCTTAAAAAAATACATTTCGGAATATTTCAAAATTTCTTTTACAGGACATGCGTTCTCAATAATATCTGCATAAATTTTTAGGAGAATCATTGTAGTGAACAAACAAAACTAATCGATTTTAAACTACAGACTACAGGATGTCTTTAAGCTCACAAGACGCATTATAATCCATAGATTCCACACATACTGTGCTAATTTTGCTTTGAAAATAAATTTTGGTATTCATTTACATTCATTTTTCAAAAATATTGTAGGATGGAAAAGTACCATTGTGTTTGGCAGCAGCTGCGGGTCACTACGATGTCTTAAATTACCTCCTGAAAAAAGAGCACGATACACATGTACTAATGGCTGATAGTAACGTACGTATATATCTTAACATTTATTTATTATTACTATAAGTGTAAATATTATTTATAAATAAGACATATTTTGGAAAGTGAAACTAATAATTTTGAAACATTAATTAATGGATAAAAATAGAAATCGAGAGATAATATTGAATTTAAAACTTGATCTCATTGAAATTATTCAATGTTTTAATATATTATATACAATAATTTTACTTAAATGTTTCAATCCAGTTAAACATAACTCATTGCTCTTTTTTCTTTTTAGTTTCTTATCGACTTGATGGTTTCGAGTAAAGCTCACGCAAACAAACCAGTCTTAGAATTCGTACTGGTGTCAGCCGCACCGATAGAGACAGCAGCTAAAATGGCACGAAGTTACCAACTTCTCTCACTCAAAGAAAAAGATCGAGCAAGGGATTTGGAAGTCATGGCCATCTTTTGCGAAGCCATGGCGGCCGATCTACTCGGAATAACAGCAATTTCTTACAACACGGGAACACTACTCAGATCTGTAGACTCACAAAATCAACCGTTTCTAGACGTCCTCATAGAGCTTCAACAGAAAGAAGTCGTGGCACATCCGGCAGTGCAAAAGTATCTAACTGACCTGTGGACGGGCAGCCTGCAATGGGCCTCATGGAAAATGTCCATGCTGTTTCTTTCCTTCTTAGTGTGCCCATTGATTTGGATTGCCTTTTCTTTACCATTGGGCCACAGATTCACCAGCATACCAATCATCAAGTTCATGTCCTACTTGGTGTCACATATATTCTTCATCTTCCTGTTATCGTTCACCATCGTCAACCCATGGCTACCCCTGTGGAAGTCAACTCACCTTATTCCATACATACACGAATGGTTGCTTCTCATCTGGCTCATTGGTCTTTGGGTGTCGGACGCGACGAACCCGAAAGACAGGGAAGGTCTAGGTTTCATAAAAGTCATCATCATGACAGTTGGGTCAATGGGTATTTTAACACACGTACTAGCATTCGTTTTTCCAGACGACCACTCAATACTAGTGTGTCTGTACATCCGCAACCAGTTCCTTGCCGTCGCACTCCTCCTCTGTTTCGTGGAGTTCTTGAACTTTTGACTTTTCACCACCTATTCGGACCATGGACGGTCATCATCAGGGATCTTATCAAGGACCTGATGCGATTCTTGGCCATCCTGGGCATATTCTTAGTCGGATTCTCACTGCACCTGTGCGCCATCTACCAGCCAGTATTCCTGCCCCAGGGCGCGGACAACCTAACACTGGTAGTGTTCCAGTCTCCCATCGACACTTTCGAGATGCTATTCTTCGCACTCTTCGGCCTGGTGGAGCCGGACTACATGCCCCCAATGCACCTGAGCCCTGGATTCTCAAAAGCGATCATGAAGGTGGTATTTGGCATTTATATGATGGTCACTGTCATTGTCCTCATCAATCTGTTGATCGCCATGATGTCAAATACGTACCAGAGGATCCAGGCGCAGTCCGACACAGAATGGAAGTTCGGACGGGCGAAGCTCATACGAAATATGAATAAAACGTCCCCGTCACCTTCACCAATATGTCTATTCACTTTATTCGGAGAACTTTTCTATAGATGTCCTAAGAAAATCACAGGTGAGCGTTCAACTTGCTCTAAATTAAAATCAAACAACTTTTCATACATTTTAGTTTCTCACAATGTACGCCAAGTGCTATGATTTAAATAAATATATAAAAATAAATTCCCACATAAAAAAATAATACGCAAAAATTAACAGCCACATAACATTATAAGAAGTGTATATTTCAGATTCAAAGTAGTATTCTTCCCGTCACTATCAAGCATTTATCAACCAAGCTACGGTGGCAGAAAAGAAATATTTTCATATTTAGAAGAATCGCATAGAAATATTACCTCATATTTTTAAACAATCGCATTTTAACAATTACAATCATATTTTTATACACTGTAGTTTGGTAAATAGAAACTGGATGTGCACGATAAATCTGCCCAAATTGTCTATTTTAAAATTTGTACCCCTTATTAAATTAAGTAACTGGAGGTGAAAGGATTCTTTTTCTCAGGTATTAAGAGACACTATTCTTAAGATTGCTGTTACAACTTAACATGTGCCACTCATACGCCGCGTTAGGGCCGTTCGTTCCACTTTGTGTTAAGAGGTCAAAATTCTTTTTCAAAACTTTTCTTTCGTAATGAGTAGTCTGATAGTGAATCAACATTGAGGAATCATCAACATTTTGTCACTAACATATTTGTTTTTACCAATGACTGAAAACAGTCATAACATATTATTGAAACCCACATAATCCCTTAGAATTATGAGCCTAATCAGAAATCAGTGAGCATTACAAGATCAGTGCTAGGATGATTATGTTATAATAACACGAGAAAAACAATGGATTTAAATTCTAACATTCTTCTCTGTTGCAGGAGTAAAACCACAATTGCATTTGATGAAATCCAAACGAGATGCAGCCATACAGCGTGGAGATGTACCGCGAATTATGCCTGCTGCGTGGCAAAGACGATGCACACGTAGATCACAGCAAATAATGCCTGTTGGTAAGTTTTTATTCTCAAGGAGGATTCATTTCCTTGAATTAAAATATGAATCGTTACGAAAACTAAATATAAATAGATTATTTTCAAGTAACACTCATCAAAGGTGTTACTCGTTATTTTGATGATTTTTTTACCCATGGGGTATCATGGATATTGTAAGTAACGGGTTTTCCAGGTGCATAAGCATGTTTAAGCATCTCCAATTTTTTTTCCCATTTCTTTTATGAGCTAATAATTTTATAATTAATTAATGTAAAATTGTTCAAAAAGATCGCATGGTGAAGGCAAAGACAATTTTATTTCAAAGTTAAAATGAAATTTTTCAAGAAAAAGAAAATCGTTTGAAATTCTGCAGGTTATTTTTTTTTAAAAAGATTGCTGCTATGTGTTTTGTTTTCTACATTAAACTCTAAATTTTATCGGTAACCTGTACATCAGTCCAACAGATTATAATTATTTAATTATATATGTATTTTTAATTTTTGAGGACTTGTCAAATTTTTCATTTATATCAATACGTAATGGATGATTTTTTCCCCTCGTTGTTGAAAATGATTGCATGCGAACAAACGAAGCGAATTTTACAAATTATGGAAGTGGATACATATCTCAAAATTCATTCATTCACAATGAATGAGGAAAATAATCTATTTATGAAGAACAAAAAAAAAAAATCAAGTAGAATGATACTAAGTAATATTATTTCAATTTAATAATATGACGTAAATCACCCCTATTCCATAAGGCTTTACAAGTGAATAAACAAACATGTGAATAAGATTTATAAATATATATACAAAATATGATATATACTTTATATATAAAGTATTCAATGCAATTCATTTGCATCACAAAAAAATTAATCAATAAGCAAAAGCTTGATTTATGAATATGGCTGTTTGAATTTAGATATTTAATCATTTATTGAACAGTTAAAAATCTAAATTTCAGCAAGTTAATAACAGAAAAAGGAATGGTTTATTATTTACAGTATGTTTTTAATCTGAGTTTAATTTTTTTGCTTTTTACAAATTAGCCACACTACATACCTTTAAAATTATTTTTTACAATATAACAATCTTAGAATTATTTTTTTAACAGAATGAATTTAAAAAACTAAGATCCATACCCCAGGAAAGTTTCAAACTTTAAGAAGTTTGTAGTTGAGTGTATGATGTCATTGTTAGTGAATACTTAATTTTTAAAGTGGGAAAAATTCAATTTGGAAAATGAGTTTTTGGGGAAAAATAAACATAACGGAACAAATTTATTAGCATAATACAAAAACATAAGTTGCGTTCCGATTGAAGGAAGAAAAGAGACTTTCGCAAAAATACAATGAGCCTTATATATATATCAGTATGAGCTATTGGATGGAGAAAGAGAAAAAAAAAAAAAAAAAAAGGCCTGGAATGAAGTTATTAATAAGTAAAAATGCTTTCTAGGAAGTCAAACTAATACAATACATGGCTTTTGGGGATACTTTAGGGATTTTTTTCCCCTTTAACTCGCAAGAACGTTTTCTGGTCAGAAAGGCTAAAAATAATTTTTAAGAAAATTGTAATGGTATAACATTTAAAAGTGCATGAATTTGGAGTAAAAATTCTTACTTTGCAGTTCAAAATCTGACAGCTGGACGACCCATTGCAAAAGTCGTAGATTGGCCATCCATCGTAGTCAAATACCTGGAAGTGACCGGTGCTGACATCAAGATGGAACTTCCAGAAGAATCTCATCCTGGAGACTGAGCGGAAAAGTGAAACGATTATCATCACTTTGGTGCTTCCTTGTTGCGACTTCTGTCAACGGCACCGGTCTCGGTGGACCAGAACAAAGATTGACTGTGCTTTTGACGACTTGCAGAAGTATTTTTAGACATTTAGGTAGAAATTTGTAACTTGTAAATGTCAAACACTGTAATGTAATGTGAATACGACAAACAACAAATTCTTTGTCCATCTGAAATTTTATATTATATTTTAGAAAATAAATAGTCCCTCAGTGACACCGTTTAAGAAATCCAGTTGTATTTTCTTACAGCGCTATTGCAGTTATGGATTTATTTTAATGCATCAAGACATTACAAATTAATAAGAAAAATAAAGCATTAGTTTAAAATTCTTCAACATTGTAGGAGGGGGAGGGGGGTTACAAATTTCTGTAGTAACAGAGTAATAGATGTTCAAAATGAGAGAATTGTTAAAGATTTTCATTATTATTTTGAGATTAAGAAAATGATTAAATAACCCATTTTTTTTTTTTTTTTATCATTACAAATACACAGTCCAGTCACATTAATGTGACCACCTGTCAAAAGTCAGAATAATATATATATATATATTTTTTTATTTAATTTATATATAATTTTATACATTGACGCCGAAAGTAGGTGGTGGTCACATTAATGTGACTGGACTGTGTATGTCTTTTTGTAATGACAGAAGAAATCTTTGTTACAAAATATTTGAATAGAGCAAGTAATTATATGGAAAATATAGTTCAAAGAAGTGTAATACTACAGAAAAAATGTTGCAATGTTTGATATTATATTAAAACATAAGGAAGTTCTGTATAGCGGGCACTTATAAATTTAAATAATCAATATAATTATTTTTACTAATGTGGGAATTCCAATAATACAATCTAATACATCTTGCAGAGTTCAATAAATTATGTTAACAAATTGACACAGTTATAGTTGGCCACAGCAAATATTATACATTAATATAAAAACCTTTATTAATCTTCAATTCGTTAAAATGATAAAATATAATAAAGAATATATTCTCTGAATTATTCATTTTAGAAAAACAGGAATATTTGAAAACAGAATAAGTCTTTTTTATAGAAAAGCATGTTAGTATATTCAGCATGCTGAAATGTATAGTTTACATATTCCAAGTTAAATTAAGTATATTAAATTATCTTTAATTTCAAATTTTAAATTCACGCAAAAAATTTTTAAGGAAAGATCCAAATTTAAAGAAGTACATAATTCATTTATCAAATAATAAATATAATTCTATAATAATTTTAAATCACATTCTTTTATACTTTAAATGGCACTGCTGCATTTTAGTGAAATATGTTTTTATTTACTCTTTAGTAATACATATAAAAAACATTAAGACATAGACCAATAGATATTATGGACATGAAAGTAAAGACAATACTATAATAATATTTAACAAAAAACTTATTGTATTTTTAAAATGATGCACAAAATAAAAATCTTTTACAAGTTATTTCTACTGCATTAGAAAGTTGAAGTGGTCTTAAATCCAGTGCAAAACATTGAGTAGACTATTTTAATCTTATAAAACATATTCACTAAATTAATGAAAAATTTTTCTTCATTTCTAAAATAAAACTGCTTTTTATTATTTGAACACAAAGAAATAATATAAAGTCATGAACATTTTTTACTGTTTAATTCTGTTCACAAATAAATTAATAAGTGTGCAACACTATTGAATAAATGAGTACAGCAATTTTACTTTTACAATAATTATAATTTTACTGAATATAAAAATTATGCATAATTAGTAAAGTACCAGTACGAACACAAAAATAATTTGGTTTCAAATTAAAAAAAAAAAAAATTTATAATTATTTTAAAAGTGGTGTCTTCATTGTTCTGAAGAGCAAATTTAAAATGAAATGAAAAAAATGTGAATAAGTACAACTGTTAAACTTGAATATAAAATTGATTTTCCTAGTAAAAATCATCTTTTAATATTAATCATATTATACCTTTGTTTATAGGATATAACTTTTTGAATAGATACATTCTCAATTATTATATATGATTTTTAAAGTTAAATAAAAAATAATGGATATTTTTCAAAAATAATCCTTCAGGTCCACTGATTTTTTTAAATATGAAGATTATTTCAATGCACAAACACTTCTTTCTATAAACATTATTACTAAAAATGCCTGCAATCTCAATATAAGATTTTTTATTAGATAATATACCAAATGAGAAATTTGAAAACCAGTTTTAAGCTGGAAAGAATATTAAAACTTTTAACAAAATTTTAATTGGAGTAAAATAAAATTTGATTCTTGTAATTCATGAAAAATGAAGTTCTATGCATTGCACAATTTTTTCAATGAACTTTTATAATTGAATTCATTATCTAACAACTCGATTATATTTTTCATTTAAAACATTTTATTCATGATTATATACATTATGAAATAATACAAAGCTCTTTCAATCTAGTTACATGCAATGTAATTCTTAGCTAAAATATATATTTATGAGTATATACAGATTTCTTCTTTTGTGATGTTTGATATTTAAAAAATTTCATAAAATTCATATTTAACAAACCAATAATTTTGTATGTATTTCCACAATCATGATGGAGAGTAAAATTGTTGTATAGATCTACTTAAAGCTGGACCAATATTTCTAAAAAAAAAATTAAAAATTAAAATATTTTTATGGTTATGAACAAATTTATCCAACTAAAGAACATTTATTAAAAATGAGAAGGAAATTCTCTAGTCATAAAAATTGCTTTTTTAATATTTTATAAATGCTATAATTACTTTTTCTGAAGGCCATATTTAATGGACGAGATCAGTTGCACTTTCTCATTTTCAGAATGACATCCTTCATAGGCTTCCAATAAACTTGAAAAAACAAATAAATAAAAAAAGAGGAAATTAAATTTATTTTACAAATAAACTACCAAAATAAATAATTATTTTATTTATAAATAAATAAAGGCTAAATTATGGACTGTAATATTTACAAATATGTGATGAAATCTATATTTTCAAATATAAGGGATATAGAATTTGTATTGCAGTCAAGAAATAACTACAATGGATTTTTTTTTTTCTTTTTTATATTATAATGCTCTTGCAGACTCAAGCGCACACACACAAAAACTAAAAGCTGTGCTAAATATTTTTTATGCTAAAGTTTCTGTTGATTTGTATTAGACAAAAAAAAAAATTTTCATCTATGGTAACAATTATATGTAACAATTTAAAATATTTCTTAATGAAACAATTTCAAAAAAAAAGAATAAGAAAAAAAAATCATTTCATAATAAACTTAAAGCTATTGTTACAAATACTTTAGCTTCACCTAACCTTTAGTATATTCTTCTATAGCAAGGATATTAACTTATTTTTTTAAATGACTCGTGATTACGAGGCAAAATAAATAAATAAAAGATATCCATTGTTTTTCTTTAATTTATATTTGTTGCATAAATGGTTATAAAGAGAAACAAAAATTAAAGAATTTCATTTGTGTAAAATTGTATTACTTTAACAACTATTTTAATATTTAATATAATTTTTGTGGAGCAAACATATTCTAAACTCATTAGTCAACTTTGATACTTCATAATTTTTAGTAATCATAGATCAAAAAGTTTGTTTATACAGATATAACTATTATGGCCATATGCATTGCCTATATGCAATTTATCGTTGTGTTTATTGAATGATAAAATTTAATAAATTATCCTATCATGTTAATTTTATAGATTTCCAGTTGTTTTCAATGCCTGTAAGATACAGGTTTGTTTTAGGTATGTTTCTGAGTAATGTGCCTGTTTGTACATTTTTATAAATGCACCAACATAATTATTAAATAAATTTACAACAACATTAGTTTTTAAAAATTAAATTAGAATTAGTGATATATGAAAGAAGATATAAAATTATCAATCTCTATAGCATTTAAAATCAGTGAAGAGGGCAGAAAATGAATAAAAGAACAACAGCACATAGTCATTGAGCATCCCTGATCTACAATTGTGCATGTAGAAATGCCACAGTCATATTTTCTGATATCGAAATATGAATATAAAGTAATTAATTCATGTTATGCTATGTGTACAAAATAAGCAATCAGAATATGAATTAGAGAAATTAATATCATTACATACTCTTTCATGAATAAGTTATTCGATGTTTTGGTTTTTTCATTCTGCAAAGACCAAAACATCGAAGAACTTATTCATGAAAGAGATTCTATTAGTCAAAATCTCCAAGAGAACAACAATGAAGAACTTAAGTGTAAGCTTGTGGAAATCAGCCATAAAATTGAAGAGCAAATCTCTGTCTGCAAGCAGAAAAAATGGGCTGAGCTGTGCAGTAGTCTTGATCCGAGAAAAGGGACATCTCAATACTGGAATCTGATAAAGATTCTAAATAACTCTAGCAATTCAAGCAAAATGAACCCTCAGTCAAACGTCCTTGCAATTGATGATGAACATGCTAGAACTAATATAGAAGCTGCAAATATGCTTGCAAATCAATATGAGAAGACAAGTAAATTAATGTTTTCGGCAGATGACAGATCACGATACAAAATATATAAATCAATCATTGAACATAACAAAAGGACAACCGAAGCCTGCAATTTTATATCTGATCTTACCCTTTAAGAATTGGACTCTGCTATTCACCGATTGGATCCAAATAAGTCACCAGGACCTGATGTCATCTTCGGGCAAATGATCACTCATTTTGGTGAAAATGCAAAAAGGTTTCTACTTAATATTTTTAATGCCTCCTGGCATACTGGAAAATTGCCCAAGATTTGGAAAAACTCTATTATTATACCAATTCTTAAGCCCGGAAAGAATGCCACCATCTGTAAAAGTTTCAGGCCAATCTCTAACCTGCATCCTCTGTAAACTTATGGAAAGAATCATCCACCGCCGAATTATGGACTTCCTGGTAAAGCACAATTTACTCCACTTCTATCAAACAGCCTATCGAGCAAAACATAGCACTGTGGATCAGTTGTTTTGCATGAGTCAATCAATTATCAATGGCCTCCAGGAAAAACCTCATAGGAAAACTGTTGCTGTATTTTTGGATCTATCTGCAACTTTTGACCGGGTTTGGTAACAAAAGCTCATTCATATTATTCACAGTACCGGGATCAAAGGCAATGCGCTTTTATGGATTAATGATTTTCTAAGAGGTAGAAAATTCTCTGTTAGGTTCAACTGTGCACGATCGAAGTCACATAGATTATGGGCTGGGGTACCTCAGGGCTCAGTTCTTAGTCCTCTATCATTTCTTATTTACATGAACACCATCCATCCCTATATCCATTCAGATACAAGAATTGCCTGTTACGCTGATGATATTGCAATCTGGCACACTCACAGAGATATTACAACTTCTCCGAAAGTCCTAAACGTCACTTTGAAGAATACTGCTATTTGGGCAAAGGATCTTAAACTATCTATCAATGCGGACAAGACCAATTTTTGTGTCTTTTCTACTGATAGAAAACACAGGAGTACATTTAATTTAGATATCAAGATCAATGATTCTCCCATTAAGAGGATTGACTTCCCCACCTATCTAGGCATTACCTTGGATCCTGAACTTCGCTTCACAAGGCACATCAAACACACAGCCAATAAAGCCCTGAGAAAGTTAAGTATTCTCAGAAAACTATGTGGAACTACTTGGGGATCAAGACCTAAAACTGTAAAAAATGCATTCTGCTCCATCATTAGACCTCTGCTTGAATACGTCGCCCGATTTGGAATCCAAGCTCCCAGTCTTCTAAAATGAACTCTGTCCAACCCAGAGCATCAAAAATCATTATCAGAGCAGTCTCCTCAACCAATAGCAACAAGGCTGAACAGGAATGTGGCCTACCTCCTCTCGAAAACAGACGCAATCTTGCCACCATCAAATTTACTAATAGACTTCATAGTAATAACATGGATCATATCTCTACCAGAGTATTTCTTGAATGGAAGGGCTCAACCAGACTCAAAAAAATCCTCAACTCTACAGCTTGATAAAGATCTCAGAAGTTGGGTAAATTTGGAACATTCCTCTCTAGATTTTGTTCAAGAGCTCTTTTTCCCAGAAAACCACCAAGTGAAACTCAGTTTGGTTTGAACCTATTCCAACCGTATTAAAAAAAGAAGACTCCAACATTCTCAAACAAAAAGGCCTTGATACCATAGATAAGTTCTCACAAGGTAATCTTGCAATAGCATACACCAATGGATCCTCTGACAAATTCCTCAATAAGGGAGGTGCAGGCATCTTCTTTCTACTTCCAAATGGAAGTAAATACCATCATAAAGTGAACACAGGCCTGATAGCTTCAAACTTCACCAGCGAGCTCATAGCAATTAAAGAGGCTGTTGCTTTATATCTAAATGACTCAAATATCTGAGGCCTTACTGATGGGTTAGTGATATTTTCTGACTGCAAGTCGGCTCTTGAAGCAATTAAAAATGGAGATATTAACATCCCTTCTGCGATAAATGTTCTGCTTGAGACACTACACTGTAGAGGCAAATCTTGTCATCTTCAATATATTCCTGCACATGTCAACATTGAGGGCAACGAATGCGCTGACTCTTTAGCCAAAGAAGCCAAGGGACAATGATCATCCCAGGACTACCATCACACTTGCAGATGCTAACACAGTTGCGACTAATTCCTCATAACTTTAAGAAGCCACTAATCATGGACTTCAACTGCCCTAGGAAGTTGACATCAGTTATTAGTAGACTCAGAACTAACCATTACAGAGGGATGAAGATTTTCCCAGACAAGACCAGGGAATACATCCCCTGCAGACATTGCCCCAAAGCTTTCCTAACACCTAAGCACATTCTAGAGTGCCCAGCACTCACTCCCCATGTTTTGCAATTGGATATGGTGCCAATCGAGGTCAACTTAAGAGAAGTCCTGCATAGTGAAGCGGCGCCATTGCTAGCGGCCGCTATCGTGAAGACTTTTGACTTGATAATTATATTTTAAATCCATGGGCATGATAACAACAACAACAATATAATTACAAAAAAAAAAAAAAAAAAAGCAAATATTTTATAACATGAAATATTTTTCTTCACTCTTTGTCTGTGTGATATAAAAAAAATGACAAAATTACAGCATTGCTTTTATACATATCAAAAGTATTAACATCCAATAAATGTTTAATAAATTAAAATAGGAGTTTAAACCCATAATGAGTTACATGCATCATATACATAAAAATAAAATTAAACTTTTGACAATCATTTCAAAGTATTTATATTGTATACATATGAGTAAAAATATGTATGCATGTAATTACCATTACAAATATTGCTAAATAACAAAAAAAGAATATCTTAAACTTAATTTAACATAAATAGAAATTTGATAATTTCAGAATCAAAACTAACATCAAATATTACCAAATAAATGATTATTTGCATATTTTGTTAATTTTATACAAATAAATGTGAAGTAATTGCATTTTTTATTTAAATAATATCATAAATGTGAATATATATAGGAATACAGAGTGCTACAAAAATAATTTAGAAATATAGATGTAAATAACTTACTCAGATGGAGTCTTAAATACTTCAACAATTGCTGCAGCCCGATCAACTGACAAACCAAAAAATTGCAGCAAATGTTTTGCAAACATTTCTTTCACAGTCAAGCTCTAAAATGATATTTCAAACAAATAATATAAGTTTTATTAATGATACATACATACAGTTACATAATAAGTTACATAATAAGAAATAATAATTATACAGTTAAGAAAATAATAATTATACAGTTACATAATAAGAAATCTTAATAAAAGAAAAAGGATTTATAATGTTACATAAGGATTTTAATATACCTTATTTTTTACTGAAGAACAATTAAAATCCTTGAAACTCATGAACACATTTGATGATAAGCTTTTCTTTTGGATACTATCTCTTGATCCAGACATTAGAGTAAGGCCCTGAAAAGTAAATTACATTATTTTAATCATTTTAAAATTTTATTTTAAAAAAAAAAACAACAAGCAATTTTTTTATGGAATTAATATACTTCGAATCCTTTTATTTACTTTGATTATAAAATAATTGCATGCTTTGTAACATAAGAAATTTAATTAATAAATAAACTAAAAATATAGTAATTAAAAAAACCACAATTAAAATATCAATATGCAATACAAAATAGAAGAAATGTATCCAGCTTTAAAAAATCTTACCTTTAAAATTAATAAATAATTTTATATCTTATCTTGTTTTCATTTAAAAATCATAGTATATACAATTATATAAGATATTGAAAATAATATTTTTTTTTCTGAATAAAATACAAAGAACTAGAAAAAAAATATTGATATTTTACATAACTTTTCAGATTAAAAACATTTATTATTTTTTTTTTCCAAAATTCTTTAAAAATAATTTTTAGAAATAAAGGTAAGTATTTAACAAAAATTCAATAAAAAAATACAGTACAAAATAAAAATACCTCATAATTAAAATGCTACATATTTTGAATATAATAACATTTGATTAAACTTAAACATATGAAAGTAGTAGCAATATGCAAATATTCTATAGCTATAACTCATTTGTAACTGTAGCAATTGCAGATAAAAAAAACATGCAAGTTTGTGAAAAGAGCATTATAAATAAAATTATATATACTATTTTTCCTTTCCAAAAAGCAATAAAATAAAATAAGAATCAAACTTTTTGAATAAAAAATAAATTAAATAAATACTAGCTACTTTAATATGTTTGTATATTTTTATTAATTAAGATGTATAGTAAATAATTATTTGAAATTTGATTTAAATATCTAAATTTATAAAACATAAATACATTCAAAATGTTTTCGTTAAAAGTATAATTTCAAACAAACAGAAGCAAATATCATAAAAACAATAACAAAAATAATACAAACAAGTAACAAAACAATAACACAAGAAGGGCCAGTCCATTTTTGATAAACAGTTAGTTAATAATAACAATGAATGCAACATGCTAAGAATTTGCATTCATTGTTATCTGCTATTCACGTAACTGTTTCCAACAAAAAAAACCTTCAAAATGTTCATTTTGTCAAAATAAATTTACTTATTTAATGAAGTTACAAATCTAATTACTTTAAAAATGGTGTAAAGTTCACTTTTTGAAAAATCATAATATTAGATTAAAATTATACTGCATAATTTCTCTACTACATTTTTATGTATATGTCAACACTGCTACTGACAAAAATGTTTTGTTTGTTCACTGGAATTTTGTTGTTTGCTTTTGAATTATTGTCAGAGAAGGATTCTATAGCTAATGTTATAACACTATTAGTAGTGCATTCTGTTTGGTTATCATATACAATGCTGCCTAAAATTTCATTTGATGAAAATGGGGAGTTTAAAACACTATCTCCAAATGAGAAAGACCATGAAAATTTGAAAATATAATATAGCACCTTTATATCATCATGCCAAGCCCATCACATCCAAAAAAATTCACCGATACAATAGATCTATTACCTTATATTCCGCCAATACATCACAACTATTTTCTAAAACTTTCTCACAACAATACAAATTAAAAAATGGCAGCAATTAATATAAAGTTGTAATTAAAATGGCAGTACCTGAAGAAATATTGAAATAAAGCCTTTTCATTTATTTTTTGACATATTTAATAAAAAATTGCTTCGATTAAATTGAAATCCCATATTCAATATTTCATAAATGTATGATTTTCATTTTGTTGACTTTGACATAACATTTAAAAAGTCCATTTGAGGTTATCAAAAGTAAAAATTTCTTTTAAAGAATATTTTTAAATTGATGACATTATAAACTTGAATCAATTTAATATTTAAAAAACATAAAATCAGTATATTAACCAAAAAATAACATAATAAAAGTAAAATAATAGTAACTATAAAGTTATTCATAAAAACAGTTTTAAAAGATTATTTTAAAAATGTACATGAATAGCATATACAGTACCTGATATTTAGACCTTAACATTTTTGTCATTAAGGAAAGATATGCAACAGATTCTTTAATGCCTTGAGTTCGTTTCACATTAAAACCATCACAAATCTTTAAGAAAATCAATTTATAACAATTATTAAAATTAACTATACACTGAAAATATAACAAATTTATCAATTTTATCATAACTTTATTAAAAAAGAATTTAAAATATTACCTGTGTATTTATCATTGCTTGTTCTAAGGTTGATTCTGGTAAACCCAAATATTTAGCACCAGAACAATTTTCCACCAAATAAATTGGATTTCTCAAACCAGAGTTTTTCATTCGAAACTAAAAAAATTCAAATATTGTTACAAGGTTTACCAAAATTTATAATTTATCTAGTAAATAATATGTGTAAATACTAATTACTAAAGTGTATCATTACTTTTAATAAAAATTTTTTTTTATTAAAAAAAAATCAACTTATAATGTTAGAATCAAATATTAATATTTATTGTTTAATAAGTTATTTTTATCTGAATTTATAAAAATGAATTCTTTTTCAATGATTATCAAGAGCATTTTTAAAAATTTTATAACAAGTAAGGCTTTAAAAAAAAAAAAAAAAAAAAAAAAAAACACCACCATAATTTAAGCAAAAATATATGCATTTTCAAGCTTTACAATACAAAAATTATTTCTAATAAAGAAAATATTCTCTTAAATTTATTTATGATAAAGAGAAGACACCAATTAAAATTGATTTTTAGACATATAAATAGAACTCAAGAAATTTCACTTTTTTGAACAATATATTAAAATCATTCAATTAAATCTTATATATTATACTAAAATATCACATTGTAAATCTCTTACAATCGATTTAAAAAAAATTATAAACCAACTTTTCAAATAAACAAAGGCTAAATTGCATACTATAAATGAATTACAGAAAATAATTTATATGATAAAAAATTAGTTATTAAAATGGTGTTTACCTTCTGTTCACGAAACCGTCCATCTTTGATACTGTGAGCTAGATCATCCATTCTTTTTCTTTCTACTACAAAATCTAATACAAGTTCTTTTTCACTATCAAAACTGTCTCTAGCTATCCAAAGGAAATCACCAACATGCAATTTTCTAACTTCATATTCTACTCCACATTTCTTAAGTTCAGAAAGAAATATTTGTTTTACTTTTCCATGCCTATAAAGATATATATGTTAATACATATGACTAGAAAGCACAGGAAAATTTATGTATAATAAAATTTGAATGCTATTTTCATAACTTTGTAAATAAGAAAATTGATAATAAAGTCTCTTGGACATCCTATTTTTTTCTTTTTGTTTTTACATTTTCTGTATTTTTGTCCTACATATCGAAGAAAATAAACACTTTTCTTAATTTAAAAATACTAGAAATTCAAAATATTATGAAACCAATATACAAACTTACTTTATATGAAAAAGTGCAGTTTATTTAAATAATGTCACATTCTGCAAAAACAAACGTGAAAAAGCAAATTTAATCATTAAAATAATCATAAATATATGTCTTTTCAGTTTGTCAAATTATTGCTTCAGAATAAACAAGTCTTTCGTATATTGGAAGTTTTTCCTTAATTTTCAGAAAGATAAAAGAAAATTGTTCTGACAATACAATGACAATCTAAAATAAAGTAATAAAGGAAAATATAGAAAATATTAATAATTCAATTTCAGTTAGATATGATCATTTTCAGGACAAGCCTTTATTTCAAAAGGAAACTTTCTTTAAGTATGAACTCATTTTAGATTAATTACAGAACATTATAGTTAAAAATGTTAACAAAATTATAATTTCAGTATACTTATACCATAAAGATTTAAAGAAATATACTTATTGAAAAATTTCAATATATAATATATATATATATTAGTGAGTATTTATGAATATTATTTAATTTAGTATTCGAATAATGTTTAACTATTTAGTATTTTTATGATTTATAGATACAGCTTATTTTACATACAAATATCATCTAGCAAACAACTATTCTGTTATCAGTTCTTATTAATGGCATTTACAAAATTTTTAAATATACAAAAACTTGATCATTTATATTTGAGTAAACTTGTTTTTAAATTAATTATAAAAATATTTATCCAATTTTTCTTACATAAAAAATTCTATTTATCATTAATTTTAACCTGATGTTAGCAATACTAATTAAAATGAAAATACATATAACATAAATATAAATAAATTTTTCATAGTTTTAAGCAGATATTGAACAAATAGTAATAATAATAACAATCTCTGTAAAAATACTAATGTAGCTTTACGAAAATAAATTATTAATTGAATTTCTGAAAAATTAAATACATTATGAAGTCATACTAACCCAGATAGTGTTTCACAATTATCAACACAAAGCAGGATGCTGAAACTACCAGGTAAAAGGTAAAAAGTATTCTGGTCAAAAGAACATGAATTCAAATCTTTTTCATATTTATTTTCAGTTTTATTTGTAATATTCACTGTTCGTGGTATAGGTGGAATTCTACCCAGATTTACAGTTTTTATTTCAACAGCATTTTTCGGTATCTGAGATGAAATAACTTTATTTATGGGTTTTGATTTCGTTAATTCATCATTACTTGAGTTAGAAGATGCACAACTTGATGATTGTGAGGATGACTGAGAATTGCTAGGTGAAGCTAAAAATAAAATAATAAAAAAGATGAAAAGATTTTTAATCATAATTATTTATTTATTTATCATTTTTTGCATTAAAAAGATAAATTGGAATCTGATGATGGAGATACTAATTAAGAGCAAATTTTGCAGATATTAAAAATGAATTAATTTAAATAAAATTTTAAATAGAATTTAAACTTGAAAAAATTTCTCTCTGAATAAAAATCAATAATTAATTAGCATTAAAATTATTTATTAAAAATCTTAGTATCTGTGAGAGATACAATAGATAAATTTTAAAATAAATAATTGAAATATAAAATTCAAAAAATAGGACAAAATAACAACAGATAAAAGTTAACAGTGGGTTCAATGCTATCTTATTAAATTCGATCTCTTAATTTTTATTCTATCCTATGATATCACATAAGCAAAATGAAATACATATTTCTAACACATTATTAATTATTACACATGAAATTTATTCATTAAATATCATGTTCATAAAGTGTTTAACAAGAATATTTTTTACATTGGATGATTTGGAACGTAGTAAAGCCATTCATTAAGTAAGACTAACATTTATTTTACATTATGTGTTTTCATGTGATTAAAAATATTTATTTCTAACTATTGGAATTACAAGGATAGAATGCAAAAACATGCAATTGGACTTCATGTCATTCACACTAAGAACAACATTCTACACAAACTACTAATCATAACTACTAACTACTAATCACTTTTTGCATTAAGTAACATATGTTTGACCATAAACAATTATGCTACAAAAAAAATTGTGTATAATATTTTACTGTTAAGCTTTAATTTTCTACAAAATAACAACTTTGAATGTGAACAATATTTTACAAATGTGTATAAATTAAATAGGGGTTCCACTAGTGTTGTTATATTTAAGTGACTCTTAAAGTGCCCTTGCTACAAAATTTTGAATTGGATGACACATGGTGCTTTTGGGCTATTTCATATTTTTTACAAGCTATAAATCTTAAAATGTCTACTTCAGTTTTTTATATTAAATCATAAAATATTATTTATTTCGTATAATTCTGTTAAAAGTTTTTATTTTTTAACATTTATATCTAGTAATACTAGATTTATATAGAATGTTGTGTCAATGTCACCTAGAATTCAAAACCTCATACATGAATAACAAAATTTTGATGATGTCACAACAACAAATCCATTGACATATGTTAGAAGAAAATTTTTTTCTACCATGGACAAAATTAAGAGAGAAATTAATTTTCTCTTAGCATATCAAGATTTGGAACTGCATGTATGAATAGCAAATTTTATTTGTATAATTTTTAAGTTAATGGAACAAAAATATGAAAAACTTAATACAAACAATAAATAGCACTGGAAATTCTTAACTATTTTATTTTTATTACTAGTATGACATTGAACACATTAAACACAAATTGTTCAAAGATATATATAGATAAATTACCTACATATACAGTAGAAATTCTGTATATGTAGACTATATAACTGTATATGTAGACTGTTCTGTATAACTTCAAGGGAGACACCAAATAATTCGAGTTATGGAGGATTTCGGCGTATGCGGATTTTGTAAGGAAATATTCAACTTGTAGAGGTCTAGATTCTTTCTCTTATTTTGAGTTCGGGAGGTAAAATAAATAATAAAAGTTACAGATAATAATAAAAGTTACAGAGGTAATAAACATGTTTATTTGTAACTTAAAAGTTATATTATTTATTACAATAAAAAATCAAAATAATTCCGAAACAACCTTAAAATTAAAAATATTATGTATTAAAAAATCAGTTATTATTATTTATTTTATTCGGGTTTTTTTTTTTTTTTTTTTGCTTTAGACAATTCGATCATTCTCTATCTACAGCATTATCTAAGCTATAAAGGGCAGAAAATTCTTTTTCTTCCAAGTTGCTATTTCATAGAATTAGTTATTCTATTTACTATATACTCATACATTGTTTTCTAAGAAACAATGATGTGCATTGTTAGGAAATCCTTAAAATCGGTAACTTATTATTTTTTGAGCTATAGAGGTAATTGGTTTCAAATGATGGAATTGTAAAAGATTGTAAAATCAAACATAGCTAATGTTTGAGATACAGAGGTCCAATTTTTTTTTTTTCGAGTTACGGAGGGAAAATATATACCAAAATGGCTTGTGGGGATTGACTAATTATTTTGAACTTATAGAGGGTTAAAATTTTGAGTAATGAAGATTTTGAGGCCTGAAGGGAAGGGAACAAAAAAAATTTCGAGTTGTGGAGGTTTTCGACTTATCGAGGTTCGACTTAAAGGGGTTCTACTGTGTATATATATATATATATATATATTTATTTATTTGTGTGTAATTCTAACAATGTGCATCAATTTTCATTTTGATTCGGTTAAAATATTTGTCGTATACTACAGTGACTCACTTCAATTTTTTTTAAATTTTGTATTCAAAGAAAGATTGATATTTGTTATTATTCGAAATTACAAAATAATTTTGTTATCCTTTTATGTTACATGGGGAACTGGTTTTAGATAGAAGAAAATGACTGCAATACAAAAAATGTAACTTAATGAAAAACGAAAAATTTTAGGTGCATAGGTGCATAACTTGCATTAAATTTTATGTTCTCTCTAGCTATCTATCTAGACCAAACTACGCAAAATGTAATTTAACATATTAAAATAATAATAGGTTAGATTACATAGATATTTCATTAGTAAAAAGTACTTAACTGCAAAATAATTATTTTTATGTTTGGGTTACAAATAGTTACAATTTGCTAATTTTAGAACATAATTATGTTTTATCTTCAGTTCTGGCAACACCGGATTGAACATATTTTTGGAAATCAAAAATTAATTATTATAAATAAAAAGTTTAGACTTAGAGTTAACAGGAAATCCAATTTTACATTGTTAAAAGCTTTTGATATGAATAGATAAAATAATTTTAAAACTTGACTTCAAAAATTAAAATAAAAGTGAAAATTATCTAGTAAATTAAAAAAAAAAAAAAAAATATTTCCTCTAAAAATAATGTTTTTAAGAATTGACAAAATACATATATTTTATTAAGAAAAGCATAGAAAATAGTAAATTTGTGATATAGGTATATAAAAATAATGCATTAAGGAATATAGAAATAATGAATTTGTAATATATGTGTTTGTGTATGTAACAAAAGAAGTTTACTACAAGAGAAAAATCTGTGAAATATTTTTAGTAATAATTCGACTTACTATTACTTTGCTTCCACTCAACAAGTTTTGCATCTAGCATAGCACATATTTTGTCACCTATTTTAGATAATTCATAAAAATTAAATATAATGTAATACTTATGAAAACAAACATATACACATCATTACAATACACAAATGATATAATATACATTATTCAATATTTATTGTTTAAAAAATTAAACCAAAACCTTATGAAAAATATGACTTCCGTATAAAAAGTATTTTTCTAAAATAATATAAACAAAGACAAAAGAAGTCTAATAACACTAATTTCTAGCAAATATATATATATATATATCCCTCACTCTTCCTACTAAAAAAATATACAAAATTACATTAAATTAGTAGAAATACACGATTATTAACATAAATCTTTGCAAATTTCATTATATTTTCATTCATTTTTGCTTTTAAAGAATAAAAAAAAAAAAAAACATTTTATATGCAGTCTTGTCTGAAGTATTTTAATTAATAAAACTAATTTTTATATCAATTAAAATAATTACACTTGTATAATATATTTTTGCTTTGGGATACAATAATAATGTTCCACTTAAAATAAACTTTTTAATAATATTCCACTAAGAGATAAATACAATTGTTTATCTTTATATATTACTAAAAAAAAAAAAAAAAAAAAAACATTGTAAAATGAATTTAACAAGCTTATTTATGTACCATAACACAATTAAAAAAACATATTTATAAAAAAACTCATTACATATCAAACAGCTATATATTACATAGGAGAACTACAAAAATTTATTATATTTCATTTTGATCAGTAAACATAGATAACAATAATATTAATTTTTTAAAAAAAGTATAAATTATAATATAACTACTCAGTATGATTTAGAAAATTTTCAGATAAAAATGTTTTATATTTCATGTAGTTCTATTGAAGATATTATTCTATTTATAATAAACAAAACAAATCTCAGTTTCTGTAATATTTATAATGTATTTTAATATATTATTGCATTTTGGTTCATAATATTTAGATTTTGATTCAATATAACAATTTAAGAAACAAAGAACTTTACCAAAGTATTCCAAAATTTTAGCTTCTTTTCCACTAGAGAGGGGTAAAGGATATTTCTTTAAAGAAGAAAGGGCCTGAAAAATAATTTAAAGAATATTAGAATTCTTTTTATCAACACAACAATGAAAAAAACTCTATAAAATGAATTTGCATAAAACTACAAATTAAATGCTACACATAAAATGCAAATTAAATCCAGTTCTTAATTTTTATGCATTATTATTACTTCAAAAATAAAAAGGGGAAAAAATAAAAATATGATTCTGAAATGATAAAAGCATTTAAAAAATACTAATAAATATATATTTATATTTAAAAACATATATAAAATTGATATATTAAAAATCAAACAGAATTATTTGTAACAAATTAAAATCAGAAATGCAATTTTTTTATGTCATTAAGGAATTATGAAAGAATTCTCCTTCCTAAAGAAAAGTTATTATTCCAGTATCAGAATTAATATCTATGTATATAGATATAAACAACAGATTTATGTATTTATATTTATAATTCTTATAACTTACAAAAAGAAAAGAATTTTCTTGTCCTCTTTCATAATCCTTTATAATCTAATTTTATACCATAAATTAAAAAAAAAAAATGTAATTTTTTTTTTTAAATTCAAAAAATGTAATACTAGAGTGAAAATGTGCTAATAACTAATTCCAAAAAAAAAAAAAAAAAAAATTGCTTTTAATATTCACATAAAATTTTCAATAATTAAATCTTATGTTGTCATATTTTAAAACTAGAACTAGATTTTTTTTTCTGAATCCACTACATAAAAAGTTTAATTAAATGTCATTATATCGACTTAATATATAATATATTGACTATTTTAATTATATTTTAGTCTGAAGATTGCACTCACTGAATATTAAACCAATTAAATTAAAAATGTAATTTTTTTTTTTAATCAGCTACGAAAAGTAATTGACAATAAAATAATCTTTATAACATTGCTATTTAATCAGGAAATATCTAAACAAGAAAATTCAAACTTTTAAAAAAGAAACAAAAAAAAATGTTTAAAATTATTAGGTTTATTTAAACAAATATTACATATTTGAAATTATTCATTATGGGAGTAGATACCTTTCATCGAAAAAGGAACAAATAATGAAGTTATTAGAATTATAGGAGTCTAAAATAAAAAAATTCATCAAATGAAAGAATTTTTATGCAATTTTATACAATGCAAATAATAGAAAAAATTACTTTTTAACATCTAGAAAGAAAGATAAACAATCTAGTAAGCTCAAATGGTTTCAGCTGTTATTTGAAATACATCAGAAAGGGTATTAAATGTATTTTTACATAAAGCAGTTCAATATACTTAAATAAATTTAAATTTAAAAAATAAAATATAAATTTTTTTAAAAAAATTGATATTTTTTTTTTTTTATTACTGTTTGTTTTAATAATGTGAATAATTCTATTAAAATTAATTTTTTTCAATATTTTATCCAAATAAAAGTAAAAGGCAATTAAATTAGTTATATCGCATAATTAATAAACAATAAAAATCTGTGCGTTATTTTTCACTTATTGCAAATGTATATACTTTTCCATAAACATATTGAATTTTTAAGCCTTTGTCAGCAGCTTCTTGTTTCCATTCAGTTAACCATTTCACAAATAACGGATTTGGACAAATATATTTTTTCTTCACTCGTTGTTTAGACTTTTCCATATTACATTCAAAGAAAGAAAACCTTCATTAGCTACTTCAAATTTTCCGCAAGGATCTTGAATCGAAGGAGTATATGGGGATGAGAAGCAACAAGGACTATAATCCCTTACGCAAGGAATTGTTTATTTTTTCACAGTTACAGTTGCCGTTATATGTACTAGAGAAAATTATTTAATTTCATTCGTTAAACGTCAATTTCGCAACGATATATTTCTGGGAAAATATGGAATACAAATTTCAAATGACGATATCACTCAAAAATATATTGATAAAAGCAACATACAACTTTATTATATCTAATATCTTATATTATAGTTTGATTAATATAAAATGACTTGTTTTGTGGGTGATTAAATGGGTCAGCAATACAAACTTGATCTGAACATGTTACGTCAAAAATAAAAATGTATACAAAAAAACTATTGGCAAATTTAGTATTCCTTTTTCTAGTCTTATTTATTTATTTAAATTTATAAAATTTAAAAATACAAATGCATGAAGACCACAGTACTCAAAAGCGAGGGAAATGTCGGCTTATGACATTTCCCTCAAGCTTTGAGTACTTTTCTTCATGCATTTGTATTTTTTAGTTCCAAGAAAAAAATTTCTTTGATAGTCAAATGTCGTAGCATTCATTCATTATTATGTAATAAATATGTATTTTACAATATAAAAAAAGAGTCTTTAATAAATAGTACAATATACAAATCAGTTAATCAATCAATTAATATACAAATTTTCAAATATTTTCATCCTTGAAACTTTTCCAGTTCACATATTCGAATGAACAACATAACCACAGTTCTGCGATTTACGAAATCGACCTCTAATTTTAAGCTATTTATGTGCACATCTATTATCAACATTAAACAGGATTGAAAAATTTCAACACTAATAGGAAAACGATGTTTAATTATTATTATAAGCAGAATAAGCGAATGCCTTAAACTATGATATTTTCAGAAAATATTCAGTCAACATAATATAAAACAATCGCAATTAATATTTAGATAAAAGGTTTTATAAGAAGTTCAATATTGCAATAATATGTAGGAAGTTTGCTTTAAAATGGAACATAAATTGGAATACTGAATAAAAATATAAATCTAATTATCTATTTTTTATTTAAATTTAAGACAAACCAATAAGCGAAACATTAAATTTAAAACAGTTTATGTACAATTCGATAATAAATAATTGTAATCAAATAAAATTTGTTTAAAAATTCTTTTAATAAATCTAAACAAACTTGCTTAAAAACTACTAATCAAATAATTTCATTTACCTGTCACCTATTAAAAATATAACACGTATTAAATTTATCAGTACAGATTTATATTGAACCGCGTCGCTTTCTGAATTTAGAACAAAAATATTATATTATTCCTCATTGAAATTCAGCAAGTTGTGATGTTATGCAACTAGGCTGTATGTGAAATCGTCTGCAGCTAAAATAACATATAAAAATTTATAAAATTAATTTAAAATTTAGTTTCACTTAAATAACATAAGACAAAATCTGAATACATTTTTCAAATAAATTGATGCTGAATATATTAATAATATATTCATTAAAAATATATTCATAAAAATTATTTTATCATTATTATAAGTAGTTTATTATTCATAAAATTATGGATATTATTTTCGAGAGTGGGGTTTTTCGTTTCCTTGATCACTTTTTTTCGTGTCTTTGACAGGTTTCAACTTTTCTTATAGGATTTGTTATTTTAACTTCTTTTAAGAGGTATTCTTTCACGTTTTTTTAATACATATTTTGAATAAATTTCTTTCACGAGCTTTTTATTCATATTTTAGATTTCTTTCACGAGCTTTTTATTCATTTTTAGATACACTTTTTATACACAATATTTGTTTAAATTTTTCATGGGCTAATAATAATTAAAAATAATAATAAAAAAAAAATGTTCTAAAAATTGTTCTAAAAGATCGCCTGGTGAAAGCAAAAAAAAGTTATTTCAAAGTGAAAATGAGATTTTTCAAGAAAAGAAATTCGTTTGGAATTCCATAATTTTTTCGTTTTTAAGATTGCTGTTATGCGTTCTGTTCTTACATTAATTTCTAAATTTTATGCGTAACCTGTATATTGCCTCAACGGATTATTATTATTATTTTTTTTTTTTTTTTTTTTAATTTTTATTTATTTATATTTTTGTTATTATTATTATTTTTTAATTCATGGCAAAAACAGTTTTAAGGTTCTCACGAGATTTCACTTCTCTGTAGTTTTCAAATCTTATTTAAAATATAAAATTTTATTCCTGCGCTTATCAATTTTTGCAATGAATTAAATTGAAAAAAATGACGAAATTTGCATTTGCATAGTAAAATGAATTATATTACGCATAAATAAAATAATTTTAATCATAAAATTCCATCATAAATTAAGGATTTAATTAATCTTATATATATATAGCAAGACATTTGTTTGTATTTCCTAAAATTTTAAAATTAGAAAACCAATTTATATCCTTGTTTTATTGTAAACAACAGGCGCCATCTGATGGCGTGATGATTCAAATTGATAATGTTGTGTTCTTTTTTTTTTTTTTTTTTTTTTTTTTTTTCCTCTATTATGTGGGCTTAATATCTATTTTTTTTCATACTAAATTCTTTCTTTTTATAAATAATGCAAAATATTTTTCATTATAATTTTGCAAATGATAATTTTTAATCGAATCAGATATTTTGTATACGCAGTTGATATTTTTTAATTGATTCTTTTTTACTTTTCACCAATATTTTTTTTAATCTATTTATCAATAAACTGAATATGGATTATGTTTAGAAATCATCAACGATCATGTAATACAACTTCAAATTTTGTAGAAGTGGTAGCTGAAAACAGAAATTAAATTAATTATATATTTCTTTTATTATTTTAAAAACTACCGAAATTCATTTACATAATTGGATTATATAAATGCGTTATAAACTTTAAACTACCCGATTTATAGAATTATTTATTTCATTATTATTTTCAAATATATGACATAAAATCTAATATTATACAAAAATTTATTTTAATAACTGTTTCATAATATTCAAATATAAGTACAAGGCCATAACAAATACTAAATATTCGGTTTTATAACATGAATAAGCAGTTCATTACAATATTTAAATCAATCTCATGTTTGTTATACTGAATGAAATATTTATGTATGATTTCATTACATTCTAGGGTTAATTTAAATTTTGTAACTCAAGAGAAGAACTAGAATATAATCGTAATATCTCATTTCATTTTCATTTTTTTTCGAACACGAAATTGCATGAAATTACAAGTCTTATACCGTTCATTATCATCTAAATGTGGATGGAAATCTTTGACGCATAAAAAGGCAAAGTACGCATGGCTTTATAATGTATTTAAAAAAAAAAATAATTGCGTATCTTTTAAATTATTATTAATAAAAAACAAAAATAAAATTAATTAAAAAGGGAGGAAAAAAAAGGTTCAAATAAACACAGACTTATTTTTTTTTTTTTATGTTTATTTGAGATGCGTTTTGTGAAATGAATAAAAAAAAAAAAATTGTTTCCTGATTTTCTTATGTACAACTGATACATTTAATTTTTTTTTTTTTATATATATATAATTTTCTACCTGTGCATTCAATAAAATTGTGAAACTGAAGACAAAAAAAATTAACTCCTAATCCAATACCATGCAATATATATATAATATAAGATTTTTGCCCCCTGCATCTTAAAAAGAATATTAATTATTATTATATTAGAATTCGTCCCCCTATTAAATTGACGAAAGAATAGTTTAATTTGTAATTGATAGATAGTTTAAAGAAATCTTTAATAATGTAGAAATATTGTTAAATTGCAGTTATCATAATTAAATGAAAATAATCTGTGATGTATGAAGATTGACAATTCTATCATACAATTGAAGGAAATGAAAAGTTATAAGTCTGCTACAAGCGGGATACAGAAAAATGTCAAGATGGATTTTGTACCATCTCATTTTTGTCTCATTTGTGAAATAGTAACAAGTAATATGTAAAATAATGATAATATTGGTAATGGGATGATGGTAAAATATTGTTAAAATGCAGTTATCGTAATTAAATGAAAATAATCTGTGATGTTTCAAGATTGACAATTCTATCATGCAAATGAAAAACTATAAGTCTGTGACAAGGGGATATCTAAACTAAAGAATTATATCACTAATTAAAATCAAATTTATGAAGCAAAAGGTCCATTAATTAATATTTTTTTCCACAAAGTGTGGATCTTTTATTGACCGTAATAATGAAATGCTAAAATTAATTTAACCTTTCAAAGAATTAAATTCAGTTAGCTCAGTAATTATTCAGTTTTCATACTGGTTTGGTTTGTTGCTCTACAGTCATTTTTGGCACACTTTAGGCTAATTAAACGGGGACTTGACAATTTAGCGTAGATTCAAACCACCAACAAACATCCATGCCACTGCCAGAACTCGAACCTGTGGTAGAACCTAAAGGACAGAGCGCTAGCCAGTTGGCCATCAGACCTCTTTTCTTACCGGAGAAAGATAAATTTTAATAATTTAATTTAATGCTCAAAGAAGTAAATTAAGTTAATTCAACTATTAATCTTTTATACCGAAGAAAGATCAATTTCAATAATTAAAAATTTTCATTTAATTATAGAAAAATTAGCATCAAATTATTAATTTTGCTATTTATTCAAAAAATTATTAAACGCAATTTTAATCTACTTTACGTCGCAGTCTGTTACATAGATAACACATTCAATTTCTTTAATACTTGCACCTTAACACATTAAATAATTTAATTTTTATTTATTTATAGTTTTAACAATTTACTATCAATATGTTATCTTTGTCCATTTTATAGGGAAAATAACGGATTTTTAATCATATTTTTGTGAATCACAAAGTATTGTGTACTACAGATAAATTTCCCAGCAATATCAGAATTATCTTTTAATAGTATCGATAATCTTGGACAGGGGAATCCCCTACATTGTTTACGGAAGAGATAAATTATTATCTGCTTATAGTTATAAAAGAATTTTCTGTCAATGTAAAAGAGATAATAAATTGGAAAGATATAATTCTTATTTTTTTGTTTCTTTTTATCGGTTACTTGATAACGAAAAAAAAAAAAATGTTTTGGTTTTAACCTGAATTTATCGTTTAGTTTTAGCTGGGTTTTTTGTTTTGCAATTTATAATCTAATATGATGATTTGAATAATCTTATTTTATTTGGGTTTGTTAAAAATAGAATTTTTGAAAGAATAGCAAAATATTGTCAAACATTTTCATTGTCTTTCATGCCACACAGTCAAACATTTTAACATTTTTGAAAGAATAGCAAAATATTAAAAAAAAAATTATTGTCTTTCATATCACAAATTGACAAACATTTTTGAAATAACTGCAAAATATTGTCAAAAAATTTTTATTGTCTTTCATGTCACGCATTGTCAAACATTTTGAAAGAATAGCAAAATATTATCAAATATTTTCATATTTACAATTCAGGCACGAAAATAAAAATTAAAAATAGGAATAATTAAATTAATAAGAAATAATTAAAAATGGGAATATATGCATTACATGAGTCTAACTTCATGACTTTTTTACAGGTTATTATTAGATAGTTATTTTCTGTTTGAAAAAAAAAAGATTCTTTTTTTACTTCTCACCAAGAATTTCTGTGAGGAAAATCAAAAATGTTTTTAAAATTTGTTATAACAGACTGAAAAAGTTTACAATTAGTACTGTAAAAGAACTTGTAAATGAATAATTTCTGAGAAAAAACAGTTCCTTTTCAAAATTCTGTTTTCTAAATTTAACTTTAAAGCATGGTCTTTTTAAAGCATATTCTAAGAATATTATAGTAGAACATAAAAACATTCTTTTTAATATACATCTAATATTCTTATTTCTTATATTTCGACCAATCTGATTTTAACGAATAGAACAATTACACTTACTAGAACTTCAGTTGTAGATATATCTGTTGCCAACTCTTATTATACAAATAAGAGTTATTTTTGGTGCATATTCGCTAATGTTTTGAATATGCAGTTAAAAGAATATTACCATAAAATTAAAATAAAAAGTAAACAAAAATGTTATGTTTATGGGAAAATTAATTTATATTTTATTATCTTTAAGCTTCGGCAATTCTCACTATAGACAACCCTACTGCGTAAAAAGTCAGCGGTACGGAACTAAGTCAGACTTCTACCTACGGGTGCTCCATCACAACAGAAGCTGCCCCCTTTACCCTCCTTTCATGAGACCTCATAGGTTCTTGGATGTGGTTTAGATGTTGCTGTCGACCAAGTTAGATAAGAAGCAACAAAAATTTGTTAAGAAACTTTGTTTATAAAAAATATTGCTTTCCAAGTCTCGAAACAATTCCTTTTGAATTCGATGGCAGCATTCATTGCAGTCACTGTTTTCATACACAAGAATACTCGATGATGATTGAGTCAAAGTGTATAGCATGTCTTGGATCAATTGAGAGGCTACTGGTGGTGTTTCAGAGTTTCCTTTTTTAAGCCGCGACCAGACGGTTTGTAAGAACTCTACCAAAAATCATATGTCTCGACCGCGTTTGGGTAGAGTAGATTTTTATCCGCACATCAAATTTCTCACGAAGACCTGCTGTCATTCGTAGCCAGAGATAACATAAGTTGATTTTCGCGGTCAGACGGAATTGTACACGTTCTATTACTATTATATTATTCTATTCATCATCAGTGATGCAATAGCCACATGGTGAGCCAAGACCGTCTGCCTACTAGCATATTTCGATACAGGATATGTTATCTTTTTATGAGGGAGGATTTTCAGCCCTACGCCCAAAGCTCTACGATCATATTAGACCGGGATCTACGGTTTTAAGTAGATGCCGAAACACTACAAACATCCAGGGCACCTCCGGGACTCGAACCCAAAACCTGTGGTACCGAGCGCCAGAGCTCTAGCCACTCGGCCATCATGCCCATTCCTGGCTTATGCACATGAGTACTCAGCTCAACTTCACTGTCGGGTTTTGGAACCGTGTTCCCCTAGTTAGAAACTATAAGTGCACCAAGCTTCGGGTTCGAGTCACGGTGGTCCCATGGATGTTTGTAGTGGACCGGAATCCACTTTAAAACGTAGGTCCCGATCTATTGGGTTCGAGAAAGGTAGAGGGTGCAAAGGTGCGAAGTCTCATATACCATCCTTAAAGGAATCGTCCAAAATTGCAGTGGGAAAATATGAATGAATTATAGCATGCATTTCGTCGTGAAGTTATGGTAACGCTGAACCAGTTACATGTCTGCCGCTCTGCTGGTGAATTACTCATGGCAAAGTGGTTGGGATTCATAATCAGCATATCTTATAACACCTCAAAATGAGACAATTTAGATTTTCAAGAACGAAAAAATGTTCCAATTCTTAACTTAGAACATGTTTGGTAAATGTATCAGGTGATAGAAACAGTATGCAAATAGTGAGACGTAACCGTTTGTTATGTCATAACATCGAAATGCCGAAAAGGCACAGGATGTTTAGTCACAGGTAAAAAATTTTTTTACGATTTTTTCCCTTATTTCTTACTTTCTTTATCTGATGTGTAACCAAAAATCACGAAAAAATCCCAATTATTTCATTTTTATGAAATAATATCTGTAACTTTTGATGGCACATTTGCGACGACACGGAACTGACATAGAAGGAACTTAATAGTTCTTCACGTGTCCTAATTCACGTTCGTTTTTTTCTGATAATTTTCATTTATTATATAATTTTCACATTCATTTTCGTTTTTACTATATTTAGATTTAATAGATGTATTTTAAGTGTGATTTTCACTCATTTTTTTAATTATTGGAGTTCAATATCTTTTAACATAAGCTGAAAAGAAACTCAAAATCAGAATTTTAAACCAAATTTTATCGTGATATTTGGCATTCCTTTTTTAGTAAATCTTTTAAATAAATTTCCCTTTAAGATTACTGAAAGCAGATTTATAGATTGAGCCTAATTACCTAGTGACTATCGCTCTGGCGCTTGGTGTTCCAGGTTTCGGATTCGAGTCCCGGCGGTGTCATGGATACCTGTAGTGGTTCGGAATCCACTTTAAATCATTAGTCAAAATCTAATACGTGCATTGGGAGGAGGATTGACAACCTTACCCCGTAAAGAGAAAACATCACCTGTCTCAAAATCTGCCAGTAGGCAGATGGCCATGGCCCCCTATGGGGCTGTTGCTCCAATGAAGAAGATTTATTGATTATGAATTACTCGTAAAGGAATACATTAATTAAATTGTATATTTATTATTGCATAATTTTCAGTTAAAGGGCCATTATTAAAAATCGGGAAAATATTTAATACTTGTTCGTTTTATCTCTCAGATACAGTAATTTGCAAATTAATTAATATATATATATATATAGTTCGGTTAGTTTCGCATTTGATTTTAAAATAAAAATAATTTATATATTGCATATAATTTTGAATTTTCATTAAAATAATATTAATTTTATTCTCTAATTAGGAATTTTTGTCCAAAGTAAATGTTGCAGGATAATTTCTTTAAATGAGTATTATTCTAGAACTTACCACCAATAATCAGAAACTTTTGGGTTTGGGGTTTGGTTTGTCGCTCTATGGTAATTTTTGGAAATAAGTTACAATATAGTATTGTAATTTTCATTAAAATAATATTAATTTCGGTCTGTAATTAAGAATTTTTTGACCAATGTATATGTCCCAGGATAGTTACTCTAAATGAGTATTGTTCTAGAACTTACCACCAATAATCAGAAACTTTTGGGTTTGGGGTTTGGTTTGTCGGTAATTTTTTGAAATAAATTACAATATAATATTGTAATTTTCATTAAAATAATATTAATTTCGGTCTGTAATTAAGAATTTTTTGACCAATGTATATGTCCCAGGATAGTTACTCTAAATGAGTATTGTTCTAGAACTTATCATCAATAATCAGAAACTTTTGGGTTTGGGGTTTGGTTTGTCGCTCTATGGTCATTTTTGAAATAAGTTACGATATAATATTGTAATTTTCATTAAAATAATATTAATTTCGGTCTGTAATTAAGAATTTTTGACCAATGTATATGTCCCAGGATAGTTACTCTAAATGAATATTGTTCTAGAACTTATCATCAATAATCAGAAACTTTTGGGTTTGGGGTTTGGTTTGTCGCTATATGGTCATTTTTTGAAATAAGTTACAATATAATATTGTAATTTTCATTAAAATAATATTATTTTCACTCTCTAATTAGGAATTTTTACCAATGTAAATGTCCCAGGATAATTACTCTAAATGAGTATTATTCTATAACTTACCATTAATAATCAGAAACTTTTGAGTATGGGGTTTGGTTTATAGCTCTGTGGGCATTTTTTTGCATACTTTATGGTAATTAGACCGGAACTTACATTTTAACATGGATTCCGAAGCACTTTCTAACAACCATGCCAACGCCAGGATTCGAACATGAAGCCTGTGGTATCAAAAGCCAGCGCGCAAGCCAATTGGCTATCAGACCGCTTAGAAACTTTTTGGAATTGGTTTGATATTAGTAATTAGTATTATCAACCAGCAAAGAAAAACCGTAGGTATACATGTCACACATAAAAGGGGCGAATATAGCCATGAGGTACAAGAATATAGCCCTAAGAAATGACAAATTTTTAGTCAGAAAAATTAAAACAGATTCACAAAGGACTACACTCAAATTGTATGATGAACTTCACTCTTCTGAAATCAATAATACCACACTTGTGAGAAGAAGATTATTTGAAGTTTATAAACATGTCAAATAATGGCGATGACAAAATGAACTTGTCGTTGTTACCAAGTAAAAGGGTGATTATGATTGAATTGGTAATATATAAGTACAAATTTCTATAACACACCATTTAAATTTCTGAGAAATAAAAAGATAATTTGTATTTAGAAACATAAGTGATAGTAAAATATAATGAACTTTTTAACGAATTTTACTTAGAAATATACATTATTATACATTACAGAATTTCCCTGGTACTTCAAAAGTTAGCAGATTGGTAGTATTATGAAGTATGTTTCTTTAATGAAAAAACAATACTCAAGAATAAATCTCTTTACAGTATTAAAGAATGTTTAGTCGTATACACAAACTTATCAATTACAAACATAATTAATATACAAACTTACCAAGTAGAAGGACCATTATGATTGATATGATAATATATAGGTGCAAATTTCTATAACACAAATTAATATTTCTGCAAAATAAACAGATAATTTTTATTCAGAAACATGAGTGTGAGTAAATTCTAATTAACTTTTAAATGATATACTTAGATTTAATATGGTTAAATTAAAAGAATCCCTTTTAGTTATTAAATTTTAAAAAATTATAAAAATGATTAAGAATATTGTTGTTGAAGGCCTTTTGCCTACATTCTTATTAGTTTCAAACTTTTTGACTAAAAATCAAAAATTACCTTTTAAATAAAAATCAAATTCAAGTGCATTTCATTTTCTTACCAATATGTTTGTATATTACAGAATATTAATATCTTAAATCGGAATTTCGTTGACATAAGAATAATGAAATGGGATATTCGATTTTAGACTTAATCGAAATTTCGATAATTATCGATTTGTTACCTCTGTCCTAATGAACAGTATAAATCAGTAGGATGTGAAGTCATTCTGTGGGGCTTGCGAATGTAAGAGAGCGGGTGCAAATTCTCTAAATGCCATCCTTCGTTCTAAACTACAAGAATGTCGATGTAGTTTTCCTTTCCGATTGGCAAACACTTAGACAGCTTAGTCTTGGATGCTTTAAGGCAAGCGCTGCGCAGACGTACTCACTTTGCATTCCCCGCGCGTGTAACTTGAAGATAAGCCATGGACGCGGAGTAACAATGCCCCGAAACGCTCTACGATCCTATTAGACCGGGACCTACTGTTTAAAGTGGATTCCGAACCACTACAACAACTATGGCACAGCCGGGACTAGAACCCGAAACCTGTGGTAACGAGCGACAGAGTGCTATCCACTCGGCCATTCAGACTCCTATGTGCGTAAGTAGGTGCTACCATTTGCAACTAAATGCAGAAAAGCTATTTTAAGAGTCTAATGTATGTGCGAACCACTACAAACATCCATGGCACCGCCGGGACTCGAACTCGAAACCTTTGATACCGAGCGCCAGCCACACGGCCATTCAGGCCCTGAATCTGCAACAAATCTGTCACTATTTTTTTCTAATGCAGCTGGCAAATAGACCGTGGTCTTCGCCATAAGGGCTGCACCGATGTTACTCACTTTGCATTACCCAGGGGGCGCGTGTAACTGAAGATAAGCCACGGATGCGGAGTAACAATGCCCCCTCAGCGCTCTACGATCTTATTAGGAGCGCGACCTACAGCTTAATGTGGATTCCGAACCACTACAACACCCATGGGCAAAGCCGGGATTTGAACCCGATACCTGTGGTACCGAACGCCAGAGCGCTAGCCATTCGGCCATCAGACCCTAGTCTGTCACTATAGTGACCAATAAATTCGGGGCAAAATGTTCAGGATTAGAAAACAATAATATATTTGTGGGAACATTTTTCTTAAAATTAAAGATCTTTATCAATTCATCGATACTTTTCTATATCATTGAAAATATATGTTTAATGTATTCCAGTATGAAATTTTCAATGTAAAAGAAAAGCGTGTTACGAGAAAAAAAAATTGTATATTTATCATTTGATTTAATTTCAAATCCTAGCAAGTTTGAAAGAAAATTTTCAATGATATTTATTGTAAAACATATTTCATTATTGAAAAAAAGAAAGATATTAAGAAGAAGTTGCGGATACAAATTTTTTTAAGAAAAAGAAGTTAAAAGAACAAGTTAAAACTTCTTTAAAGTTAAAGAAGTTAAAAGAACAATTTTTTTGGTTGTTATATGTTTTTAAAAGAAGTATTATTTAAGGTAAACGTAAAAGAAGTTAGTTAAGTTCTATACATATTCATGAGAATCCGCATGTTAAGGCTTTTCATGAAAACAAAATCACGTATTTCTCATATTTTGTTGATAAAATTAATTTTGTATTTTCTTTTACAGAGTGAATATTATTTATTCTTCTATAAAGTACTTTTTCAGTTTCGCTTAATTTGAATTGAAAGTTATCAAAATTAAATAAAGAAATTGTGAAGAATTTTTTTGCAAAAAAAAATTAAGTTTAACATATCTAAAAGTATTAAAATCTCTATTATGAAATATTTATTGAAAAGTATTATTATAAATATTTCTCAATGATATACATATATATGTGTGCATTTTTTTTTTCAATATCTGTATATAAATAAATAAATTTTTTTCATTCTATATCTATAGATTAAAAAAATTATTATATTTATATATTGATATTGAAAAAAATGTAAAACAATTAATTTCCGCTATATTCGCTTAGTATGAATTTTAAAAGTTATCGAAAATTAAGGAAGGAAATTGTGATGAATTTTTTTTTACTTAAAAATTAATTTTTGATCTAAAAGTATTAAAACTCTATGATGAAATATTTATTTAAAAAAATGTATATCTATCTATAGATTGATATTGAAAAGACTTATTAATCAAATTAATAAAATGGAAATGATTTTAAAATATCTTGGTTAAAAATTCCATTTAATGTGTTTTTCAGCCGTGCGTCGTAAGCATTATCAAAAATCATTTTCACACAGTCATAACAAAAAAAAAATGAATTGCTTAATCCAGGAATTGATGACTGAGAAGTATGAGTTCCTGGAGCAATGGAATACATGTTCGTCTGCATTTTATGGAAATGTTGCCTTTTCCAACGAACAATTAATAGGGTTGCTGTTGGATTATCGTGAGAAACATTTTTAAGGGAAAAAAAACGACTTCAAACTGATTACGCCAAGTTGGAAAATTATTTCTATAAAATGGCGAGTTTAAAAAAAAAATTAGATTCAATCTTTTAAACAGTAAATTATAATTTAATTCAACGTATACAGCTCATTAACAACAATTCAATCTAGTTTGAATTTTAAGAATGCGAATTTGTATTTAATAATTCTACAATATTTTTTTCTAATGCAGCTGGTAAACACTTGTCTTTTATGTCTTAAGGCAAGCGCCGCACCGACGTTACTCACTTAGCACTACCCCTAGTTGCGTGTAGCTTGAAGATAAACTACGGACGCTGAGTAACAATACCCCGCAACGCTCTAGAATCATGTTGGACTGGAACCAACAGTTTAAAGTGGGTTCTGAATTACTACAAACATCCATGGTACCGCCGGGACTCGAACCCAAAACCTGTGGTACCGACCGCCAGACACTTGGCCATCAGGCCGTATACTACAAAATATACAAGTTTGTATATAAATAATATGTAAAAAATAAACATTTTGAAAAATAATAAGTTATTCTTGTTAAATTTTTGCAAAAATTCTACATTGTAAGCAAACAAGAATTTTCGAGCGCATGATTTTTTTTTTAATTTCAAAAGCCTCCATCCTTTTAATTTAGATCAAATCATAACATATTGCTATAAAATAAAGAATTTTAAAACAATTAGATTTAATGTTTTTAAAACTTTAAATTATAATTGTTAATATAATTTAAAATCTCCATGTACAACTTATTAATAGAAATTCAATCTAATTTGAATTTTATGAATGCAAATTTGTATTTAATAATACTACATAATATACAAATTTGCATTTTAATATAGTGTAAAAATAAACATATTTGAAAAATAATAACTTAATGTTGTTATAATTTTGCAAAATGCTACAGCTTCATTATAAACAGACAAGAATTTTCGGAACGCATGATATTTTTTGGAATTAAAACTATCCTTTAAAGTTAGATCAAATTACATTGCTATGCATAATTATCATTATATCACATTATTGCATGATATCAACATATTGCTAAAAAATAAAGTATTACAAAAATTCATTTCAATATTTTTTAAAACCTAAATTATAATTGTAAATATAATTTAAAGTCAACATGTACAAATTATTTATAAGAATTCAATCTAGTTTGAATTTCATGAATCCAAATTTACATTTAATTACACTACAAAATATACAAATTGGTATTTTAATAATGTGTAAAAATAGACATTTTTGAAAATAACTATTTAATCTTGTTATATTTTTGCAAAATAACTCCAACAACATTAAAAGCAAACAAGAATTTTCGAACGCATGACTTCTTTTTTTTTTTTTTTTTTTTGGAATTCCAAAGCCCCCATCCTTTAAATTTAAAACAAATCATAACAAATTGCTATAAAATAACGAATTTAAAAAAAAATTAAATTCAATGTTTTTAACACTGTAAATTATAATTGTAAATATAATTTAAAGTAAATATGTAACTTATTAATAGCAAATCAAACTAGTTTAATTTTATGAATGCGAATTTGTATTTAATAATACTACAACATATACAAATTGTGGTACCAAAACCTGTGGTACCGAGTGCCAGACACTTATACTACCAAATATACAAGTTTGTATTTTAATATTATGTGAAAAATAAACATTTTTGAAAAGTAATAACTTAATCTTGCTATATTTTTGCAAAATACTCTAATTACATTATAAGCCGATAACAATTTTCGGAACGCATGATTTTTTTAAAATTTCGAAGCCCCCATCTTTTAAATTTAGATCAAATCACAACATATTTCTATAAAAAAAAAAATTTCAAGTAATTATTATTTAATATTTTAAAAAAGTAAATTATAATTGTAAAATATAATTGAAAATCCAACATGCACATGAATGAATAGAAATTCAATCTAGTTTGAATTTTATGAATTTGTATTTAATAACACAATATACAAATTGGTATTTTAATAATGTGTAAAAATAAACATTTTTGAAAATAATAAGTTAATCTTGATACACTTTTGCCAAATACTCTACTTAACATTATAAGCAGAAAAGAATTTTCGGAAAGTATGATTTTGTTTTGGAATTTCTAAGCCCCCAACCTTTAATTTTAGATAAAATTATAACATATTGCTGTAAAATAAAGAATTAAAAAAAATTTGATTCAATGTTTTTAAAACAGTAAATTGTAATTGTAAATATAATTTAAAGTCAACATGTACAACTTATTGATAGAATTCAATCTAGTTTAAATTTTATGAATGCAAATTTGTTTTTAATAACACTACAAAATACATTCATTGTATTTTAATAATGCGTAAAAAAATAAACATTTTTGAAGAATCATAAATTAATCTTGTTATATTTTTGTAAAATACTCCAACTACATTAGAAGCAAACAAGAATTTTCGAACGCATGATTTTCCTTTGAAGTCCCCAACCTTTAAATTTAGATTAAATCATAACATGATAAATATATTTTATTATACACAAAGAAATTTATCAAACTTTGAAAATTCTAGGCATAAATGAGGAAAGAAGTTTTCCAAATACAATAAGAAACAATATACAGCTCAATAACCACAGGAAAAATGACAAAAGTGATAAATATGAAACGTCAAAAGAAGGAATTGTTGAAAGCACTACGAGTACTTATAGACATTGAAAATACAAATGTTTAAATTCCCAACCCAAAACATGAAAAGTGCTTCAAAACCATACTACAAAACACTTAAATCAAAAGTCCAATTCTCCAGAAAATTCCTTAAGATTAACGTTATTCACGAATCATTTCAAGAGTTCAAGGGCCAAAACTACCATTTTTCGGCCAAAATTTGCAAATTTGGAATGGAGCTTTATTTTCTTGCTGCACTTTTTGAATTGCACCACGAACCCCTAATGAGAACAACATCATGTTCACACTTGATGATAAAGGAAAAAAATCAAGAGTTAGGTTTTATTATTTATAAAAAATTGTTTAAGCTTTTAAATTAAACAAAAATTACTTCAATTATAATAAGTTAAATCTTAAAGAGTAATAAATTTTCTAGAAGTAAGCTAATAAAAATACAGCGAGTTTCGTAATAATATAAACCATCATTAGAATCGGGAACTATCCGAACTGAATTATGGACTGGTATATTTTTTTTTGTGAATAATGTTTTCATTCTTTAACTGGTTCGCTTAAAAATTATAATCATAAGTTTTTTATATGAATATGAAATCCACTGAAAAAATAAATAAATATTTTACAGACTTAAACACAATTTTTTCAGACGCATGAATCATCGGAAGATCATACGTTTTGATTATTTATTTCTTTTATTTTCACTTCTAATATTTGTTATATTAAATTACAATTGTTTTTTTAAAATTTTATTTAAACTAGAAGATTTTTTTAATTAATTGACAGTATTCTTGATAATAATTAAAAAAATAATTACAGAGACTGGTTTAAAATTATGATAGGAATATTTAATAATTTTAGACCAGTTAGTAAAAAAAAAAAGTTATTTAAGATCCAAAATAATCATATATTTTCAACTAAATCTTTCGTTTATAATTAATTTTTATATTTCACTATAGTTAGTTGTATTTATTAATTAAATCATGATATTTTTATAAACTACAATTCATATTCAATAAAAATTTATATCTGTACAACTTTTATAACATTACAGAATCATTATAATGATTAGAAATTTATAAATTATCATAATTTAAATTTATAAAATGATGTTTCATATTTACTTTCTATAAACTGTTATTGAAAACGAGTCTTATTCTTGGTGATATATATAAATTTCAAATGTATAGAACAATAATATGAAAATTACAATACATTTTAGGCTATAAATCAAAAGTCAATTACGTCGGGAAATAATCATGTATATATCTAATATAATATGGATAAAATAAGTTCTAGTTTATATTTTTAAAAAATAGTTTTATAAATTAAATTTTTGTTAAAACTTGAATAAATGTTATAAAATTTTGCATACATTACTTAATTATGACAACTTATAAATTTTGCCATACATTTTCATAAAATCCTTTTTTTTTATGATCTTCAAATTATTTCACAAATTTATTACTTTTTCAAATTTCTGAATAAAACTGAGATTATTGCGGGAATACATAGCATACGCAAATTCCACGAACTTCTTCACATATTAAGTTCTCATGATTATCGTTGGCGTAAAAGTTCCATGGTTGGTCAAAGCCATCTGCCTACTGGCAGATTTTGAGACAGGAGATGTTGTCCTTTTACACGGTAGTAAAAAGACAACATCTTTTTTTTTTTTCAATCTGATACCCAGGGCCGAATTTTCCTAGGCTAACTAGGCTTCAGCCTAGGGCCTCAAGATCAAGAGGGGCCTACATTCATATTGTTGCCAAAATTAGAATGACACTATTCTAAAAACAGTAAACGCTAAAACACTGAATCGAAAATAAGGAGAAATTCTACGTATAGGACTAATAAACAGACATAAAAATGTATTGGTTAAGATCAAAGCGTTCGGCTTATTGGGTCTGTTCGTTTGTATATACTAGATTACACCAAAGTATAGTTCATGCGTTCACTGATTGCTATGGCAAATATTATATTATTATTATATAATATATTGCATTTTCCTAGTCAAAGATTTTTATTATTTGAATTTTTGTTTTTGTAAATGTTCTATGTTGTGTTTGATTAATTATTGTTACAAGTACTATATATGGTGCTAAAAATAAATGTCCAAATAAGTGTTCTCGACTTTTTTTTTATTTATTATCCGTGCCCCACTTTTTATAAAGATTAGTACCAATCACAACATGTTTCATTTAACATATTCATATACATCACAGAAATTATCTCTAGATCATTTCATTATCTCTCATGTAATTCACAAACTTAAAAATGGGAGGTGAAAGGGCCTCATAAGTGGAATAGCCTGCGGCCTCTTTTCATCTATATCTGGCTCTGCTGATGCCCAACGCTCTACAGTCATATTAGACAGGAACCTACTGTTTAAATGGATTCGAACCATTACACACATCACCGGCACCGCCGGGACTTGAACCCGAAATCTGTGGCACAGAGGGGCTAGTCACTTGACCATCAGGTCCCATATTACTTTCTATACTACAAAAATACTATAAATATAGTGAAAATTCACGGTAGAAAATTAATTATGGACTAGAAGAATATTTTTTCATTTTTCAAATATGAAAACTGTTTTTATATTATCTATAACTAAAACAATATAAAATCTATAATTAAAACTAAAACTTTAAATTATCTATCACTAAAACTATAAATAATTTATAACTGAAACTATAAATAATCTATAACTAAAACTTTAAACTATTTATAATTATTTTATTTTTTAAATTTCTATCTTTAACAATCACAGAACTTACCTAAACTTTTTTTTTCTTACATCACACTGAATACTTGAAAGAGAGTTAACCAATACAAAATGCTAAAAAGTAAGAGTCAAAAAAATTTTTTTGTTCTAATGCAGCTGGCAAATACTTAGACAATTGTGTTCGCTGCCTTAAGGCAAGCGTTGCACCGACGTTACTCATAGCACTACCCAGGAGGTGCGTGTAGCTTGAAGATAAACTACGGATCGGAGTAACAATATCTCCGCAACTCTATGATCATGTCAGACAGGGACCTACGGTTTAAAGTGGGTTCGGAATCCCTACAAACATCCATGGCACCGCTGGAATTCGAACCCGAAACTGTGGTACCGAGCGCCAGAACGCTAGCCACTCAGGCTCTTAGAGTCAAAATCAAAGGCTTTAAGAATTTTTAAAATTCCAGACTTCTGAAATTCAATAGATTTTCTTACTTAGCACTGAATTTTACAATAAAGAAGTGTTTTATATAGAGTAAGACCTATAAGTGCTTACAATTACATGTTTTTTCTCACAAAATATGTTGATTCCTGTTATCTATCTTATTTTTAATAATACAATTAGTTTGGTTTGTTGCTGTCATTTTGTGCAAACTTTAACTACAATTTAACGTGGATTCTGAACCATTAACAAACATCCATGCCACAGCCGGGATTCGAACCTAAAGCCTGTGGTACCTATAGCCAAAGGCCAGAGAGCTAGCCAATTGGCCATCAGGCAGCAATACTGGTAGAAGTAAATATGGGCGAGACCAAAGTCATAGCAGCGACAGCCCCTACAAAGGCATTTATAAAGCATCAAACTAGTTTAATTTTATGAATGCGAATTTGTATTTAATAATACTACAACATATACAAATTGTGGTACCAAAACCTGTGGTACCGAGTGCCAGACACTTATACTACCAAATATACAAGTCTGTATTTTAATATTATGTGAAAAATAAACATTTTTGAAAAATAATAACTTAATCTTGCTATATTTTTGCAAAATACTCTAATTACCTTATAAGCCGACAACAATTTTCGGAACGCATGTTTTTTTTTTTTTTTTTTTTTTTTTAAATTTCGAAGCCCCAATCTTTTAAATTTATATCAAATCACAACATATTTCTATAAAATAAAAAAAATTTCAAGTAATTATTATTTAATATTTTAAAAAAGTAAATTATAATTGTGAAATATAATTAAAAGTCCAACATGCACATGAATGAATAGAAATTCAATCTAGTTTGAATTTTATGAATTTGTATTTAATAACACAATATACAAATTGGTATTTTAATAATGAGTAAAAAATAAACATTTTTGAAAAATAATAAGTTAATCTTGATATACTTTTGCCAAATACTCTACTTAACATTATAAGCAGAAAAGAATTTTCGGAAAGTATGATTTTGTTTTGGAATTTTCAAGCCCCCAACCTTTAATTTTAGATAAAATTATAACATATTGCTGTAAAATAAAGAATTAAAAAAATTAGATTCAATGTTTTAAAAACAGTAAATTGTTATTGTAAATATAATTTAAAGTCAACATGTACAACTTATTAATAGAATTCAATCTAGTTTAAATTTTATGAATGCAAATTTGTTTTTAATAACACTACAAAATACATTCATTGTATTTTAATAATGCGTAAAAAAATAAACATTTTGAAGAATCATAAATTAATCTTGTTATATTTTTGTAAAATACTCCAACTACATTATAAGCAAACAGAATTTTCAGAACGCATGATTTTCCTTTGAAGTCTCCAACCTTTAAATTTAGATTAAATCATAACATGATAAATATATTTTATTATACACAAAAAGAAATTTATCAAACTTTGAAAATTCTAGGCATAAATAGGAAAGAAGTTTTCCAAATACAATAAGAAACAATATACAGCTCAATAACCACAGGAAAAATATGACAAAAGTGATAAATATGAAACTTCAAAAAGAAGGAATTGTTGAAAGCACTACAGTACATAGCCATTGAAAATACAAATGTTTAAAATCCCAACCCAAAACATGAAAAGTGCTTCAAAACCATACTACAAAACACTTAAATCAAAAGTCCAATTCTCCAGAAAATTCCTTAAGATTAACGTTATTCACGAATCATTTCAAGAGTTCAAGGGCCCAAACTACCATTTTTTCGCCAAAATTTGCAAATTTGGAATGGAGCTTTATTTTCTTGCTGCACTTTTTGGATTGCGCCACGAACCCCTAATGAGGACAACAGCATATTCACATTTGATGATAAAGGAAAAAAAAATCAAGAGTTAGGTTTTATTATTTATAAAATATTGTTTAAGCTTTTAAATTAAACAAAAATTACTTCAATTATAATAAGTTAAACCTTAAAAAGTAATAAATTTTCACAAGTAAGCTAATAAAAAATACAGCGAGTTTCGTAATAATATAAACCATCATTAGAATCGGGAACTATCGAACTGAATTTTGGACTGGTATATTTTTTTTTGTGAGTAATGTTTTCATTCTTTAACTGGTTCGCTTAAAAATTATAATCATAAGTTTTTTATATGAATATGCAATCCACTGAAAAAATAAATAAATATTTTACAGACTTAAACACAATTTTTCAGACGCATGAATCATCGGAAGATCATACGTTTTGATTATTTATTTCTTTTTATTTTCACTTCTAATATTTGTTATATTAGAATTACAATTGTTTTTTAAATTTTATTTAAACTAGAAGATTTTTTAATTAATTGATAAGAGTATTCTTGATAATAATTAAAAAAATAATTTACAGACTGGTTTAAAATTATGATAGGAATATTTAATAATTTTAGACCAGTTAGTAAAAAAACAAAAGTTATTTAAGATCCAAAATAATCATATATTTTCAACTAAATCTTTCGTTTATAATTAATTTTATATTTCACTATAGTTAGTTGCATTTATTAATTAAATCATGATATTTTTATAAACTACAATTCATATTCAATAAAAATTTATATCTGTACAACTTTTATATAACATTACAGAATCATTATAATGATTAGAAATTTATAAATTATCATAATTTAAATTTATAAAATGATGTTTCATATTTACTTTCTATAAACTGTTATTGAAAACGAGTCTTATTCTTGGTGATATATATAAATTTCAAATGTATAGAACAATAACATGAAAATTACAATACATTTTTAGGCTATAAATCAAAAGTCAATTACGTCGGGAAATAATTATGTATATATCTAATATAATATGGATAAAATAAGTTCTAGTTTATATTTTTAAAAAAATAGTTTTATAAATTAAATTTTTGTTAAAACTTGAATAAATGTTATAAAATTTTTGCATACATTACTTAATTATGACAACTTATAAATTTTGCCATACATTTTCATAAAATCCTTTTTTTTATTTATGATCTTCAAAATTATTTCACAAATTTATTACTTTTTTCAAATTTCTGAATAAAACTGAGATTATTGCGGAATACATAGCATACGCAAATTCCACGAACTTCTTCACACATATTAAGTTCTCATGATTATCGTTGGCGTAAAAGTTCCATGGTTGGTCAAAGCCATCTGCCTACTGGCAGATTTTGAGACAGGAGATGTTGTCCTTTTACACGGTAGTAAAAGGACAACATCTTTTTTTTTTATCAATCTGATGCCCAGGGCCGAATTTTCCTAGGCTAACTAGGGCCTCAAGATCAGAGGGCCTACATTCATATTGTTGCCAAAATTAGAATGACACTATTCTAAAAACAGTAAACGCTAAAACACTGAATCGAAAATAAGGAGAAATTCTACGTATAGGACTAATAAACAAACATAAAAATGTATTGGTTAAGATCAACACGTTCGGCATATTGGGTCTGTTCGTATGCATACTAGATTACACCAAAGTATAGTTCATACGTTCACTGATTGCTATGGCAAATATTATATTATTATTATATAATATATTGCATTTTCGTAGTCAAAGATTTTTATTATTTGAATTTTGTTTTTGTAAAATGTTCTATGTTGTGTTTGATTAATTATTGTTACAAGTACTATATATGGTGCTAAAAATAAATGTCCAAATAAATGTTCTCGACTTTTTTTATTTATTATCCGTGCCCCACTTTTTATAAAGATTAGTACCAATCACAACATGTTTCATTTAACATATTGATATACATCACAGAAATTATCTCTAGATCATTTCATTATCTCTCATGTAATTCACAAACTTAAAAATGGGAGGTGAAAGGGCCTCATAAGGGAATAGCCTGCGGCCTCTTTTCATCTATATCTGGCTCTGCTGATGCCCAACGCTCTACAGTCATATTAGACAGGAACCTACTGTTTAAATGGATTCGAACCATTACACACATCACCGGCACCGCCGGGACTTGAACCCGAAATCTGTGGCACAGAGTGCTAGCCACTTGACCATCAGGTCCCATATTACTTTCTATACTACAAAAATACTATAAATATAGTGAAAATTCACGGTAGAAAATTAATTATGGACTAGAAGAATATTTTTTTCATTTTTCAAATATGAAAACTGTTTTTATATTATCTATAACTAAAACAATATAAAATCTATAATTAAAACTAAAACTTTAAATTATCTATCACTAAAACTATAAATAATTTATAACTGAAACTATAAATAATCTATAACTAAAACTTTAAATTATTTATAATTATTTTATTTTTAAATTTCTATCTTTAACAATCACAGAACTTACCTAAATTTTTTTTTCTTACATCACACTGAATACTTGAAAGAGAGTTAACCAATACAAAATGCTAAAAAGTAAGAGTCAAAAAAATTTTTTTTTGTTCTAATGCAGCTGGCAAATACTTAGACAATTGTGTTCGCTGCCTTAAGGCAAGTGTTGCACCGACGTTACTCACTTAGCACTACCCAGGAGGTGCGTGTAGCTTGAAGATAAACTACGGACCGGAGTAACAATATCTCCGCAACGCTCTATGATCATGTCAGACAGGGACCTACGGTTTAAAGTGGGTTCGGAATCCCTACAAACATCCATGGCACCGCTGGAATTCGAACCCGAAACTGTGGTACCGAGCGCCAGAACGCTAGCCACTCAGGCTCTTAGAGTCAAAATCAAAGGCTTTAAGAATTTTTAAAATTCCAGACTTCTGAAATTCAATAGATTTTCTTACATAGCACTGAATTTTACAATAAAGAAGTGTTTTATATAGAGTAAGACCTATAAGTGCGTACAATTACATGTTTTTTTCTCACAAAATATGTTGATTCCTGTTATCTATCTTATTTTTAATAATACAATTAGTTTGGTTTGTTGCTGTCATTTTGTGCAAACTTTAACTACAATTTAACGTGGATTCTGAACCATTAACAAACATCCATGCCACAGCCGGGATTCGAACCTAAAGCCTGTGGTACCTATAGCCAAAGGCCAGAGAGCTAGCCAATTGGCCATCAGGCAGCAATACTGGTAGAAGTAAATATGGGCGAGACCAAAGTCAAAGCAGCGACAGCCCCTACAAAGCCATTTATAAAGCACAATTTTGTTGTGATTATCCAATTTTATAATTTAAAAAAAGCTTTATAAATGCTATTGTTGTTAATTTTGTAGAACAGTTTTAATTTTTTAAATTTATTTAACCATTGTAACAATATTTGTTATTTTTTGTTACATTAAAATTATGTCTGATACATCCTAACGACAGTTACATTGCAGAATAGTGATTCTGCAGTACAGGGGTCCTTCTGCATGATTTTACAATATTATTTACTATAAAGCACTGTAACAATTAGCTATTTTTCTCATAAAATATCTTAATCTCTGTTATCTATCTCATTTTTAATAAAAAGTTGGTTTTTCGCTCTATGGTCATGTCGTGCACACTTTAGGCCAATTACGCCGAAACCTACGAACCTACAGCTTAACGCGCATTCTGAACCACTAACAAGCATCCATGTCATCGACAGGATTCGAACCTGAAGCCTGTGGTACTAAAGCTCAGAGCTCTAGCTAGTTGGCCATCAGGCAGCTATACTGTTCAAAGTAAATATAGGCGAGAGCAAAGTCAAAGGTGCCACAGCCCTTACAAAGACATTTATAAAGCACAATTTTGTTGTGATTATCCAATTTTATAATTTAAAAATAGCTTTATAAATGCTATCGTTGTTAATTTTGTAGAAAATTATAATTTTTTAAAATTATTTATACCATTCCTATTTACAATTTGCATGATGTTTATTGTTACATTAAAATTATATGCTTTCAATTGGTTTAGTTTGTCGCTTTACGGTCATCTTGTGCACACTAGGGCTAAACAGACCAGGACCTACAGTTTAAAGTGAATTCCGAATCACTAACAAACATCCATGCCACGGCCAGGATTCGAACATGGAGTATCAAATACCAGAGTGTTAACCAATTGGCCATCAGGCTACTATGTGCTTTCAAACGTCAGCACTTGACCTGATACATCCAAACTTCAGATGTTACAGAATCATGATTCTGCAATACAGTGGGTCCTTCTACACGATTTTACAGTAGTATAGAATTGCGATTCATTCTAATGATTCTATTAATGTATTACATATGCTAGTGTTTATTACACTACACAGAGCATTCTACATTAGACCCTCTACTGTCTGTGTTATGCCACCAGCCTATATAATGTCACCACAATGTGGAGGTGACGTTATACAGGCTGGTACATTTACAGGTAGAGGTGACATTATACAGGTACTACATTTCTGAAAAGATAGCATTTAAATTTTTTAGATTGTTGAGTTACGAACCAAGGATTCAGAGTTCGGAAACTCAAAATTCTATCAACTAGGCATTTTATGCCTAATTAAAATAAAAATAACATGCACAACTTATTAAAAAGCAATACTAAGCTTTCGATATTTCATAGTTATTTGTTAAATTTTAAATGTATAAACGATTTTTCACAATTTGGCGATTTATTTAAAAATCAAAGATTTTAAACAAATGGAAAAAAATCACAGTCGATAAATCGCCAATTATAGAAGACAGGCAAAATAGGCCAAAATATTAGAAAAATTCTATTCTCAGACATTTTTTACCGATTTCCAGGAATTATACCGGCAGACAGCAATTAAATTTTATTGCGTCTCTAATTTCATTGGCTAGTTCCATTAACGCATCATCCAGATTAACCAATCATATGCCACCAATGCATGGCATAAATACAACAGATTTAATTTTTAATCATTCGACGGAGATTTCAACAGATGAAAATGCTGCCCAAAAAGATTCCGGAGATGAAGAGTTGCCGAATTCCTCCTCGAAACCCGTCAGCTGAAATTCGGTTGCAAGAATTATTGCCCGATGCAAGATCTCGTTGATGAATCATCACTTGAGTATAAGGTAAAGCTTCCAAAACCTCTGTTATTCTTTGGTATAGTTTATTAGAGTAAATGCTGATGATATATTTTTTTTTTCAGATAACCTCACATAATTTTATAAACTATAGTGAGCTATTTTTTTTATATTTTATACTCGTCATAACTAATTGGTTAGAATTTTTATGTTTAGATATATTCAACATTATTTTTAACATGCACGATATAACTTGTACGCTGTTAAAAAATGTTTTTTATCCAATGGTATTTTTTAATTAATAGTAATATGTGAAAGTATTCAATTTATACAATTAATGTTTCCGTAGAGAAGAAAAAAGCTCGTTAAATTTCATAAATAAAATATTATTTGTTGTAAATTAAATGTTAAATTGTTTAATTAATTAATTTAAAATAAAAAAAAAAATAATTCGTTAAGTTAAACATTTATAAAATCGATTTTTAAAAAAAAAAAAAAAGTATTTTTGATTTAAAATAGTAAATTTGTTTGAAAATTGACATTAATCCACAAGGTAAATTAAATTATTTGTACTTCAGTAATAAATAAATAGGTATAAATAATAATTCTATAAAGAAAAAGAAATTTTCATTTTCACGAGCAAATTTCTATGATATGAAATTATATATTTTTATACTTGTATTTTTATCTTAAATAATTACAATGCTTTTATGAATTAATTTATGTTTTTGTATTTCAATGTTTTTGATTTAATATTTTTTATTAAAAAATATTTAAATATTATTTTAAATATTTGCACGTTTTCATTTTTATTCATTTATATATCGGGTATTAAACTTAATACGTGCGTTTTTTCATCTTCAAATAACGCATTTATTAAGAAATTAATTCAAACATCAAACAAGGTATTGTTTATCTTTAAAGGTTACCTTCTCCCATATTTTTTTTGCATTTAGCGGGGCCTAAATGGCCGAGTGGCTAGCGCTCTGGCGCCCGGTACAACAGGTTTCGGGTCCCGGCGGTACCATGGAGGATTTTAGCGGTTCATGATCGACTTTAAACCGTAGGTCTCTGTCTGACATGAACGTAGAGCGTTGCGGAGGTTTTGTTACTCCGTGTCCGTAGGTTATCTTCAAGTTACACGCACCTCCTGAGTAGTGCTAAGTGTGTAACGTCGGTGCAGCACTTGCTTTTAGGTATCCAAGACAATTGTCTAAGTGTTTGCTAGCTGCATTAGAACAAAAAAAAAAAAAAAAAAAGTTTTCACGTGCAAACTTGTATAATACTAAATTACATGCTTTTTATACTTGTATGTTTTTATGTTAAAAATTACAAATTTTTAATGAATTAATTAGTGTTCTTGTATTGCAATGATTTTGATTTGATATTTATTGCTATTTTAAAAATATTTAAATATTTTCAAAATATTTGTATGTTTTTCATTTTTATTCATTTATATATCGGGTATTAAACTTAATGTAAGCCAAGCAAATATATAAAATGAATGAAATTATTTGTACTTCAGTAATAAATAGGTATAAATAATAATTATATAAAGAAAAATAAAAAAAAAATTTTTTCGTTTTCACGAGCAAATTTCTATGATATGAATTTATATGTTTTTATACTTGTATTTTTTTATCTTAAACGTTACAATGCTTTTATGAATTAATTTATGTTTTTGTATTTCAATGTTTTTGATTTAATATTTTTTATTAAAAAATATTTAAGTATTTTAAATATTTGCACGTTATAATTTTTATTCATTTATATATCAGGTATTAAACTTAATGCTTGCGTTTTTCTTCTTCAAATAACGCATTTATTAAGAAATTAATTCATACATCAAACAAGGTATTGTTTATCTTTAAAGATCACCTTTTCCCATATTTTGGAATTCTTCACTGAATAATAGATTCTTCTTTTAATTTTTACCACGAACCAAGCCAATTTTGGTTTCTTAAAAAAATAGTATTGCTGTCAGAAAATCATATGTCAGCGTTCGAAACTTGTGGCAAAAAAAAGAAAATGTCTGGATAACAGAGTGCGACATGGCAGGCATCCCTTTTGAACTATTTTCAAAATAGTTTTTGACTTACTTCGAAACTTATGGCCGAGCATTTCCACGTTGAAAAAATAATTAAGTAAATTAAATTTTTATAAAATTAAATTTAAAAGCAAGTAATATAAAAAATTGTTTTTAAGCCAATTCCTACTTTTTTTTCACTATATTGCAGAAAGTCCTTTAAAATGATTTTAATTCATTTTTTTTTAAGTTTATCTGACGACATCTATTATTAGATACATGCAATTTAAATCTAAAAAAAACTAAAATTAATTAATTAAATTTAATTAATGAATTAATATTTAAAAAAACTGTATTAACATCAAGTGTCATCCACTACAAGTTAAAAAAATGTATTTGAACTTGAGTGGATGAATAAAAAGTATTTTTTTATGAGCGATTGAAAGTTTGAATAAGATATATATATATAGGTAGAGTGTGAGCTAATAGAAGGAATTGAAAAAGTATATTTAAATTTAAAACAATACTTTTGATTGATAATCAGCATTAACATATAAAATAAATGAAACTATTTGTACTTCCTTAATAACGTATAAATAATAACTATATAAAGGGAAAAAAAAATTAAATGGATTTTAGTTTTCACGTACGGACGGGCCTCAATAGCCAGTGACCATCGATAGCATCGCCGGGATCTATGACAGTATTAATTCCAAATATCAAAAGCAGTGTGCATTTAGCGGGGCCTAAATGGCCGAGTGGCTAGCTCTCTGACGCCCGGTACAACAGGTTTCGGGTCCCGGCGGTACCATGGATGATTTTAGCGGTTCATAATCGACTTTAAGCCGCATGTCCCGGTCTGACATGATCGTAAAACGTTGCGGGGATATTGTTACTCCGCGTCCGCAGCTTATCTGCAAGCTTCACGCACCTGCTAAAGTGTGTAACGTCGGTGCAGCGCTTGCTTTAAGGCATCAAAGACAATTGTCTAAGTGTTTGCCAGCTGCATTAGAACAAAAAAAAAAAAAAAAAGTTTTCACGTGCAAACTTGTATAATATTAAATTACATGCTTTTATACTTGTATTTTTAATGTTAAACTTTACAAACTTTTATGAATTAATTAGCGTTCTGTGTTTCAATGATTTTGATTTGATCATTATTGTTATTTTAAAAATATTTAAATAATTTCGAAATATCCACACATTTTCATTTTTATTCATTTATATCTTATTAAACTTAATGTAAGTCAATCAGATATATAAAATGAATGAAATTATTTGTACTTCATTAATAAGAAGGTATAGATAATAATTATATAAAGAAAAACTTAAATAAATTTGAGTTTTCATGTGCAAATTTTATAATATTAAATTATATTATATGTTTTTATACTTGTATTTTTTATCTTAAACATTGCAATGCTTTTATGAGTTTTGTGTTTCTATGATTTTGATTTGATATTAGTTTTTATTTAAAAGATATTTAAATATTTTGGAAATATTTGCACGTTTTCATTTTTATTCATTTATATATCAGGTATTAAACTTAATGTGTGCGGTTTTTTACTTCAAAAAGCATTTATTTCATTTCAAAATTAATTCATATATCAAACAAAGTATTGTCTATCTTTAGACACTACCTTTTACCATATCTTGGGATTCTTCTTTGAATAATAGATTCATTATTCGATTTTACCCATAAATAAAGCTAATTTTAGATTTCTTTAAAAAACATAGCATCGCTGTCAGAAAATATTATGTAATCGTTCGAAACTAGTGATAATGAAGTAAAATGTTTGCATAACATATAGAGTGGGACATGGCATCCCTTCGAAGCATTTCAAAATAGTTGTTGGCTTCGCAATTTATAGACGAGCATTTTCATGTTAAAAAAATTAATTAAATTAAATTCATATAAAATTAATTTTTAAAAAAAGTGTATTTTAATTGAAAACAGTAATTTTTTATTGATAATTATCATTAATAAATAAAATAAATGAAATTATTTGTACTTCAATAATAAATAAGTATAAATAATATTTATATAAATAAAAAGTTACATATATTTTAATTATTTAATATAATTTTTACTTATTTAATATAATATTTTACTTATTAACTTTTACGTACATGTACAAATTTATAAAATCTGAAATTATATGTTTTTATACTTGTATTCTTTTATCTTAAACATTACCATGCTATTATGAATTAATTTGCATTTTTTAATTTGAAAGATTTTGATGATTTAATTTTTTAAAAATTTTATTTTAAAAATATTTGCACGTTTTCATTTTAATGCATTTATATTTCAGATTTTAAACTTAGTGTGTGCTTGTTTCTTTACTTAAAATAAAAACATTTATTTCATAAAGAAATTAATTCATAAATCAAATAATGTATTGTCTTTCTTTAGACAATATATTTTTTTTATATATTGGAATTCGTTGAATAATAAATTTTCTATTTGATCTTAGCCACGAATGAATCTAATATTTGATTTCTTTAAGAAAATATAGCATTGCTGTCAGAAAATCATAATTAAATTAAAGTTTAACAAAATTATTTTTAACAAAAGGTATATTTTAATTTAAAACAATACTGTTTGATTGATAATTAGCATTAATGAATAAAATAATTCATATTATTTATACTTCATTAATAACTAGGTATAAACAATAATTATATAAAGAAAAAAATAGTAGTATTCTTTATTGATAATTAGCATTAATATATAAAATAAAAGAAATTATTTGTACATCATTAATAACTTGGTATAAATAATAATTATATAAAGGAAAAATTTAAATAAATTTTATTTTCACGTGCAAATTTTATAATATTAAATTATATGTTTCTTATACTTGTATTTTTTTTTATCTTAAACATTACAATGCTTTTCATCTTAAAAAATATTTTTTATACTAAACATTACATTTTTATTAATAATTAGCATTGATATATAAAATAAAAGAAATTTTTAAATATCATTAACAACTAGGCATAAATAATAACTACATAAAGACAAAAATTTAAATAAATTTTAGTTTTCACTCGCAAAATTTGTATATATTTAATTATATTAGTATTTATATCATTTTCATTTTAAAAATTAAACATTACAATGCTTTTATGACTTAATTTGAGTTTTGTATTTCAATGATTTTAATTTGATATTTGTTGTTATTTAAAAAATATTTAAATATTTCCAAATATTTTTAACCTGTTTTTCAATTTATGGCCTCAATCATTGCAATCATTATCATGCTGAAGAAAAATTATTAATTAAATTTTTATTAAATTAATTTTTAAAAAATTATATTTTAATTTAAAACAGTACTCTTTGATTGATAATTAGCATTAATGAATAAAACAAGTAAAATTATTTGTACTTCATTAATAACTAGGCATAAATAATAATGTATAAAGAAAAGAAATAATTAATTTCAGTTTTCACGTGCAAATTTGTATACTATTATATTATATTTGATTTTTATACTATATAAACATTTTATTTTATAAACTTTACTTATAAATTTTTTACATTTTACTTTATAAACTTTATAAACATTTTATACTTTTTTTTTATATTAAATATAGCAATGCTTTTATGAATAAATTTGCGTTATGTATTTCAATGATTTTGATTTGATATGTATTGCTATTTAAAAATATTTAAACATTTTCGAAATATTAGCACGTTTTAATTTTTATTCATTTATATATCAGGTATTAACTTAATACTACTTAAGGTATAAAATAATGTAAATCAAACAAGTAATATATATAAAATAAATGAAATTATACTTTATTAATAACTAGGTATAAATAATAATTATATAATGAAAATAAATTAAATTAATTTTAATTTTTCAAGTGCAAATTTGTATACTATTAAATTATATGACTTTTATACTTGTATTTTACATTATCTTAAATATAATAATGAATTAATTTTCGTTTTGTATTTCAATGTTTTTGATTTGATATTTCATGCTATTTAAAAATATTTAAACATTTTCGAAATATTTGCACGATTTTATTTTTATTCATTTATATATCAGGTATTAAACTGAATGTAAATCAAACAAATAATATATATAAAATGAATTATTTGTACTTCATTAATAAGTAGGTATAGATAATAATTATATAAAGAAAAACTTAAATAAATTTGAGTTTTCATGTGCAAATTTTAATATTATTAAATGATATCATATGTTTTTTATACTTATATTTCTTTATCTTAAACATTGCAATGCTTTTATGAATTAATTTGAGTTTTGTGTTTCTTAATGATTTTGATTTGATATTAGTTTTTATTTAAAAGATATTTAAATGTTTTGGAAATTTTTGCACGTTTTCATTTTTATTCATTTATATATCAGGTATTAAATTTAATGTGCACGGTTTTTACTTCTTCAAATAACGCATCTATTTAAGAAATTTATTCATACATCAATCAAATTATTGTCTCTCTTTAGACATTACTTTTCTCATATTTGGAATTCTTCTTTGAATAATATTTTCACCAGGTGATGTTGTCCAAAAATTATGCAAATTTTTGACTTTTTAAAAAATTAGAATTGCTATCAGTCAAATCATACGGCATCGTTCTTAACAAGTGATTGAAAAAAAAATGTCCTTATAACATTTCGAGTGGGACATGACATCCCTTTGAAGTATTTCCAAATAGTTTTTAACTTGCTGCGCAATTTACGGCCGACATTATCATGTTGGAAAAAAAAAATCTAATTAAATTGTATATTTATAAAATTAATATTAAAAAACGGATATTTTAATTTAAAACAATACAGTTTGATTGATATTTAGAATTAATGAATTAAATAATTGAAATTATTTGTACTTCATTAATAACTAGGTACAAACAATAATTATATAAAAAAAATAAAATAACAGTATTTTTTTTATTGATAATTAGCATTATTACATAAAATAAAATAAATTATTTGTACATCATTAATAACTAGGTATAAATAATAATTATATAAAAAAAAAATTTAAATACATTTTATTTTCATGTGCAAATTTTATAATATTAAATTATATGTTTCTTATGGTTGCATTTTTTTATCTTATTACAATGCTTTTTATATTAAACAACATTTTTTTATACTAAACATTACATTTTTATTGATAATTAGCATTAATATATAAAATAAAAAGAAATTTTTTAAATATCATTAATAACTAGGCATAAATAATAACTACATAAAGACAAAAATTTAAATTAATTTTTCTTTTCACGTAGAAATTTGTATAATATTTAATTATATTATTTTTTATTTTTATCTTAAACATTACAATGCTTGTATGACTTAATTTCAGTTTTGTATTTCAATGATTTTAATTTGATATTTGTTGTTATTTAAAAATATATTTAAATATTTCCAAATATTTTTTGAACTTGTTTTGCAATTTATGTCCTCAATCATTGCAATCATTATCATGTTGAAGAAAAAAATATTAATTACATTTTTAATACTCTTAATGCAGTACTTTTTTATGATTTTGTGATATTTTTTATTGATAATTAGCATTAATGAATCAAACAAATAAAATTATTTGTACTTCATTAATAACTAGGCATAAATAATAATGTATAAAGAAAATAAATAATTAATTTTAGTTTTCACGTGCAAATTTGTATACTATTATATTATATGATTTTTATACTATATAAACATTTTGTTTTATAAACTTTACTTATAAATTATTTTACATTTTACTTCATAAACATTTTTTATAGTTTATTTTTATAATTTTTAGATTATTTTTTATCTTAAATATAACAATGCTTTTATGAATTAATTTGCGCTTTGTATTTCAATGATTTTGATTTGATATGTACTGTTAGTTAAAAATATTTCAATATTTTCGAATTATTTGCACGTTTTTATTTTTATTCATTTATACATCCGGTATTAACTTAATGTTACTTAAGGTATAACCTAATGTAAATCAAACAAATAATATATATAAAATAAAATAAATTATGCTTTATTAATAACTAGGTATAAATAATAATTATATAATGAAAATAAGTTAAATTAATTTTAATTTTTCACGTGCAAATTTGTATACTATGAAATTATATGACTTTTATAATTGTGTTTTACATTATCTTAAATATAATAATGAATTAATTGGAGTTTTGTATTTCAATGTTTTGATATGATATTTATTGCTATTTAAAAATATTTAAACATTTTTCGAATTATTTGCACGTTTTTATTTTTATTCATTTATATATCAGCTATTAAACTTAATGCAAATCAAACAAATAATATAATAAATGAAATTATTTGTACTTCATTAATGACTATGAATAAATAATAATAATATAAAGAAAACAAATTAAATTAATTTCAGTTTTCCCCTGAGAATTTGTAATACTATTAATAATATAATGGTATATAATTATATGATTTTTATACTTGTATATTTTTATCATGTGTGAGCATGATGTTGTCCTGGTTAGGGGTCAGTGATGTTATCCGAAAATGGGGGCAAAGCAAATAAAACTCCATTTCAAATTTTGGCGAAAAATGGTACTTTGGGCCCCTTAAGTCTTGAAATGCTTCATGAACAATGTTAATCTTAAGGAATTTTCTGGGAGGATTTGGCTTTCATTTGAAGTGATTTGCAGTATGGTTTTGAAGCACTTTTCACGTCTTGGCTTGGGATTTTAAACATTTGTATATCTAATAGCTATAAGTACTCGTAGTGCGTTGATCAATTCATTCTTCTTGGAGTTTCACATTTATCACTTTTTGCATTTTCCCGTGTTTATGGATCTGGATAGTGCTTCTTATTGTATTTGGAATACTTCATTCTTCATTTATGCCTAAGAATTTTCAAATGTTGATATATTCTTTTGGCTAATGAATGTTATAGTGTTTTTGTAGAATTGGGAATCCTTCATTCTTCATTTATGATTAGAATTTTCAAATTTTGAATGTGATAGGGATTCTTGTAAAATTTAGAATATTTCATTCTTAATTTATGCCAAGAAATTTCAAACTTTCATATATATTCTTTTAATTATTGAATGCTATAGTGTTTCTTGTAGAATTGGTAATACATCATTCTTCATTTAAGACTAGAATTTTCAAACTTTGCTAAATTCTTTTGATTATTGAATGTGATAACGTTTCTTGTAGAAATTGGAATATATTCTTTATTTACGGCAGCATTCATCTTACTTTTGTATATTCTTTTAGAGATTGTTGAACAATTCATTCTTCCTGAAGTTCTTGATCTATTTAACATTGGTATATTCATATGGCTATTGAATTTGGCCATTCTTGTAGCATTCCAATCAATTGCTCTATATATCTCGTGCATTATTAAACATTGGCATATTCCTGTGTTTATGCATCTGTTCTGGAATGTTCACACATGATAAGTTGAAATTTGCCGAGCAGATTTCAGTTTTTTTATTTTAAATATAACAATGCTTTTATGAATTAACAAATAACATTCATAAAATAAATGAAATTATTTGTACCTTATTAATAACTAGGTATAAGTAATAATTATGTAAAGAAAACAAATTAAATTAATTTCAGTTTACACGTGCAAACTATTAAATTATATAATTTTTATATAATTTAATAGTATACAAATTATTATATTTTTCGTATTATTCTATTTTAAATGTAACAATGCTTTTATGAATTAATTTGCGTTTTGTATTTCAATGATTTTGATTTGATATTTATTGCTATTTAAAAATATTTAAACATTTTCTTAATATTTGCCCGTTTTTATTTTAATTCACTTATATATCAGGTATTAAACTAAATGTAAATCAAACAAATAATATAAAATATAATTATATTTTACTTTATTAATAACGGCATAATAATAATTATATTTAAATTTATAAAACAAATTAAGTTAATTTCAGTTTCACGTGCAATTTGTATACTATTAAATTATATGATTTTTATACTTGTATTTTTTATCTTAAATATAACAATGTCTTTATAAATTGATTTGAGTTTTGTATTTCAATGATTTTGATTTGATATTTATTGCTATTTAAAAATATTTAAACATTTTCGAAATATTTTGCAATATTTTTATTCATTTATATATCAGGTATTAACTTTATACTACTTAGGTATAACAATGTAAATCAAACAAATAATATATATAAAATAAATGAAATTATAATTTATTAATAACTATTTATAAATAATAATTATATAATGAAAATAAATTAAATTAATTCTAATTTTTCACGTGCAAATTTGTATACTATTAAATTATATGACTTTTATACTTGTATTTTACATTATCTTAAATATAGTAATGAATTAATTTTCGTTTTGTATTTCAATGTTTTTGATTTGATATTTCTTGCTATTTAAAAATATTTAAACATTTTTGAAATATTTGCACGATTTTATTTTTATTCATTTATATATCAGGTATTAAACTGAATGTAAATCAAACAAATAATATATATAAAATGAATTATTTGTACTTCATTAATAAGTAGGTATTGATAATAATTATATAAAGAAAAAACTTAAATAAATTTGAGTTTTCATGTGCAAATTTTAATAATATTAAATGATATTATATGTTTTTTATACTTGTATTTCTTTATCTTAAACATTGCAATGCTTTTATGAATTAATTTGAGTTTTGTGTTTCTTAATGATTTTGATTTGATATTAGTTTTTATTTAAAAGATATTTAAATGTTTTGGAAATTTTTGCACGTTTTCATTTTTATTCATTTATATATCAGGTATTAAATTTAATGTGCACGGTTTTTCTTCTTCAAATAACGCATCTATTTAAGAAATTTATTCATACATCAATCAAATTATTGTCTCTCTTTAGACATTACTTTTCTCATATTTGGAATTCTTCTTTGAATAATATTTTCACCAGGTGATGTTGTCCAAAAATTATGCAAATTTTTGACTTTTTAAAAAAAAATAGAATTGCTATCAGTCAAATCATACGGCATCGTTCTTAACAAGTGATTGAAAAAAAAAAAAAAATGTCCTTATAACATTTCGAGTGGGACATGACATCCCTTTGAAGTATTTCCAAATAGTTTTTAACTTGCTGCGCAATTTACGGCCGAGCATTATCATGTTGAAAAAAAAAATCTAATTAAATTGAATATTTATAAAATTAATATTTAAAAACGGATATTTTAATTTAAAACAATACAGTTTGATTGATATTTAGAATTAATGAATAAAATAATTGAAATTTTGTACTTCATTAATAACTAGGTACAAACAATAATTATATAAAGAAAAAAATAACAGTATTTTTTTATTGATATTTAGCATTAATATATAAAATAAAAGAAATTTTTGTACATCATTAATAACTGGTAAAAAATAGTTGTATAAAAGGAAAAATTTAAATAAATTTTATTTTCATGTGCAAATTTTATAATATTAAATTATATGTTTCTTATAATTGTATTTTTTTATCTTAAATATTACAATGCTTTTCATCTTAAATATTTTTTTTATACTAAACATTACATTTTTATTTATAATTAGCATTAATATATAAAATATAAGAAATTTTTTGAATATCACTAATAACTAGGTATAAATAATAATTATATAAAGACAAAAATTTAAATACATTTTAGTTTTCACGTGCAAATTTGTATAATATTTAATTATATTATTATTTTATATTATTTTTATTTTTATCTTAAACATTACAATGCTTTTATGACTTAATTTGAGTTTTGCATTTCAATGATTTTAATTTGATATTTGTTGTTAATTAAAAAATATTTAAATATCTCCGAATATTTTTTAACTTGTTTTGCAACTTATGGCGTCAATAATTGCAATCATTATCATGTTGAAGAAAAATTATTATTTAATTTTTATCAAATTAACTTTTAAAAAATTATATTTTAATTTAAAACAGTACTCTTTTGATTGATAATTAGCATTAATGAATAAATCAAATAAAATTATTTGTACTTCATTAATAAAACGACATAAATAATAATGTATAAAGAAAAAAAAAAAATTAATTTTAGTTTTCACTGCCAAATTTGTATGCTATTATATTATATGATTTTTATACTATATAAACATTTTACTTTATAAACTTTTTAAACATTTTATACTTTATTTTTTTTATCTTAAATATAGTAATGCTTTTATGAATAAATTTGCGTTACGTATTTCAAAGATTTTTATTTGATATGTATTGCTATTTAAAAATATTTAAACATTTTCGAAATATTTGCACGTTTTTATTTTTATTCATTTATATATCAGGTATTAACTTAATACTACTTAAGGTATAATTTAATGTAAATCAAACAAATAATATATATAAAATAAATGAAATTATACTTTAATAGCTAGGTATAAATAATAATTATTTAATGAAAATAAATTAAATTAATTTTAATTTTCACTTGCAAATTTGTATACTATTAAATTATATGACTTTTACATTATCTTAAATATAATAATGAATTAATTTGCGTTTTGTATTTCAATGTTTTTGATTTGATATGTATTGCTATTTAAAATACTTAAACATTTTCGAAATAATTTCACGCGTTTATTTTTATTGATTTATATATCAGGTATTAAATATAATGTAAATCAAACAAATCTTAATTTTTTTTGTCTTAAATATAACAATGCTTTTATGAATTAATTTGAGTTTTGTATTTCAATGATTTTTATTTGATATGTATTGCTATTTAAAAATATTTCAGTATTTTCGAATTATTTGCACGTTTTTATTTTTATTGATTTATATATCAGGTATTAAACTTAATGCAAATCAAACAAATAATATATATATATAATAAATGAAATTATTTGTACTTTATTAATGACTAGGTATAAATAATAATAATATAAAGAAAACAAATTAAATTAATTTCAGTTTTCACATGAGAATTTATAATACTATTAATAATGTAATGATATATAATTATATGATTTTTATACTTGTATATTTTTATCATGTGTGAGCATGATGTTGTCCTGGTTAGGGGTCCGTAATGTTATCCGAAAATGGGGGCAAAGCAAATAAAACTCCATTTCAAATTTTGGCGAAAAATGGTACTTTGGGCCCCTTAACTCTTGAAATGCTTCATGAATAATGTTAGTCTTAAGGAATTTTCTGGAGAATTGGCTTTTGTTTGAAGTATTTTGTGGTATGGTTTTGAAGCACTTTTCTCGTCTTGCCTTGGGATTTTAAACATTTGTATATCCAATAGATATAAGTGCTCGTAGTGCGTTGATCAATTCCTTCTTCTTGAAGTTTCACATTTATCACTTTTTGCATTTTCCCGTGCTTATGGATCTGTATAGTGCTTCTTATTGTATTTGGAATACTTCATTCTTCATTTATGCCTAGAATTTTCAAATGTTGATATATTCTTTTGGCTAATGAATGTTATAGTGTTTCTTGTAGAATTGGGAATCCTTCATTCTTCAGTTATGATTAGAATTTTCAAATTTTGAATGTGATAGGGATTCTTGTAAAATTTAGAATATTTCATTCTTAATTTAACCCAAGAAATTTCAAACTTTCAAATATATTCTTTTAATTATTGAATGCTATAGTGTTTTTTAGAATTGGTAATACATCATTCTTCATTTAAGACTAGAATTTTCAAACTTTGCTAAATTCTTTTGATTATTGAATGTGATAACGTTTCTTGTAGAAATTGAATATATTCTTTATTTACGGCAGCATTCATCTTACTTTTGTATATTCTTTTAGAGATTGTTGAACAATTCATTCTTCCTGAAGTTCTTGATCTATTTAACATTGGTATATTCATATGGGTATTGAATTTGGCCATTCTTGTAGCATTCCAATCAATTGCTCTATATATCTCCTGCATTATTAAACATTGGCATATGCCTGAGTTTATGCATCTGTTCTGAAATGTTCACACATGATAAGTTGAAATTTGCCGAGCAGATTTCAGTTTTTTTATTTTAAATATAACAATGCTTTTATGAATTAACAAATAACATTCATAAAATAAATGAAATTATTTGTACCTTATTAATAACTAGGTATAAGTAATAATTATGTAAAGAAAACAAATTAAATTAATTTCAGTTTACACGTGCACCCTATTAAATTATATGATTTTTATATAATTTAATAGTATACAAATTATTCTATTTTTTAAATATAACAAAGCTTTTATGAATTAATTTGCGTTTTGTATTTCAATGATTTTGATTTGATATTTATTGCTATTTAAAAATATTTAAACATTTTGCTTAATATTTGCCCGTTTTTATTTTAATTCACTTATATATCAGGTATTAAACTTAATGTAAATCAAACAAATAATATATATAAAATAAATATATTTATTTGTACTTTATTAATAGCTAGGCATAATAATAATTATATAAAGAAAAACAAATTAAATTAATTTCAGTTTTCACGTGCAAATTTGTATACTATTAAATTATATGATTTTTATACTTG